>SNQJ01S0047011.1:19930-31916 GCA_010110895.2 Picea sitchensis | reverse complement strand
TTGTTCTATTGAAAATAATTCAATTTATAACATATTACAAGATTAAGTTGTTTCCATCCTTTTTGGAAAATCAAAACTAACTACAAAATAAAGCTCTCAAATTAATTACGAGGAATCTGAAAATGATATCTTTTGACTACCATCTCATATGCCTGAGAATACTCAACCACATGTCAACTATTAGTTTTCTTTTCTTGGATTTAGAAAATGGATTTCTGACTCCTCCTGAAAATGCTGGATTTTCTGCCTTTAATCTCGAACTAATTTGATGACTAAAAGATATGATAGAAAGCTAAAATAATACCATCAAACATGATAATTGGTTGCCTGGAAATCCTGTATATTCATGATTTCCTTCCTTCAAATCTGGAAAAGATTATGATCTCTAATTTACCACCTACCTCTTCAAAATGCCAAATGGAAACTAGTTCTGAAATCTTGCTTGGAATATAGGACTGTGCCATAGCACAATCTCTGGTATGTGATTTCTCTCTGCCATGAGCTGGATACATTCTTCTAATTTTCCAAAATCTAGCGCTCTATTGCAAATCGAGACTTCAAAAGGCACAACTGGAGAGATTCAAAGGCACAGATATAGCAGGTTTGTTGAAGATCCAAGATTTTAGGGCTTCTTGATAATATTTGACTGATCCTCTTCCCTTGTTTAATGATTTGACACAATCCATCCCAGCTTCCAATTAGTTAGGATTTGATCTTGATTGACTGTGTGGTTTCGCAACATGTTTAGTGGCTTCAAAACTTTTTCAATGAATCTAGTTTTGTGCTACAAAATTGATCACAAAACTATGTCGGAATTTGAAACTTGATCCTTGAGCCTCCAATTCTTATTTTTTGAACTGTTGTAGAAATTGTATTTCACCTTTGGAATACTTTTCCATCTCATCTCTGTTAGATTAACAATAGACTGCAAATTTTTTTCCTTGTTCTCGAAATCCTCCTTGATACAATCTTGGCCAAAACCATCTACACTCGGAGGTTGTAAATTGGTTGTGATATGGGGTAGATCAATTGCTTACTGTGGAGGCGAAAATCCAATTTTCGAATGGATCCCAGATGAAATACCATTGCTTTGAGGATCCCCTACATTTCTTGGATCCAACGATTATGCCATAGTTGGTTTCATACTTTCATAATAAATGGCAGAATCCAAAGGAACATAGTTGTTTAAAGCACCAGGCATGAAAAAATCAAATGAACATGTTGGAAATGGACGGATGACCTCTTTATTAGCATTCCCAATATTAGGAATCTCCTCAACGCTTCTCCAACAATTCTCAAATGCTATCGAGCAATTTAGAATCAGTCACCCCAGTGCTCGGGCTGCTTCTGCCTTTCAATGCTCGACAATTGTGAACTAAATGATACAATGCTTTAGGATCTTCATATGATAAAAATGTCGTTGATACTCTGGCGGTTGAATTCTTAGTACCTCGGTGTTTCCCCTGCTGGCAGTGAATGACATTTATCTATTTTGTCTTTGAATGCTCAGAAGTTTTGATCTGTATAAGTGTATAACGAGTGGCCTGCAATTTGTCAATGGCCTCATAATATTTCAACGAGGAACGTGGAATATGGGCTTGGTGTTCAACGCTGGGATTTGATGACTTGTGGCTTAGTTATATCAATAAATGGTTTGGCATATGAACTGAGTTGAGCATTGATGCCCTACGAGCTAATACTTCCTGAGCTGTGCACGCATAGGATAGATATGGTAACTGTAACAATTTGCTGAAGTTTTCTTTTGATATTCACAATAGTAATATCCATGTTTAGCGCTTTCACCAGCTTGCTTGCTACGGGAAGTACGCCTTAACCATTGAAACCCGATGCTTTCACCAACTAACTTCAACTTCACAACATACGTTAGTTGTTGAAAAGTTTTTTCACAAAATTTTGAAAAGATCTTTTGAGGATCAATTTATTTCTAAGATAAAATCTTAAATCCTATGTTTTGACACTTCTAAAATATAAAAATTTATATAGAATCCTATTAATGACCACGCTATCACCTACAAAATGAAACACATTGACTGATTCATTTTGGGAGCTAACATTTGGGTCCAACTGGGATCGATACCTCCCTGTGATGTCACCAAGAACCTAGTAGTTCCATTCACCTTTAGCATTGGGCATGGAGTCATCCGGATTGTGTAATTGATCTTCGGAAACCTGTAGCCTGCTCTGCTTATTCAACCAATAAATGAAAAATCTAATGCTCATTGAGTGAGCTTATTCTCTTCTACTTCTACACTAACCAACTGTACTGCTGCTTGATCAAGTAAACTCGTGCTTCCAATGAAGCCATGTAAGGAACTGATTTACTGACATCATGCTAGATCTTGACCCGAAAAACAATGGAAGCCATATCATGCAGAAAAGAGGTTTGAACAGATGATAAAGACAATCTTCTTCTGACATAAATATTTTAACATCTATGCTTCTCATAGACTCCAAATAGTTAGCAAAAGGATCATTAAAGTCACAAAGCAATACCTCTTTGGATTGCTGATCCAACTATAAATTGAAATGATGTTGAAAACAACCTTTACTAATCTCACTGTTGAATGCAGGCTGCTCGAGATCTGTTGGAGAAACATATAGGATGGACTGTTGATTTGGACTTTTCAGCTCCTCACCTTTTTCATATCTGCTGCAATCTACCTTTATCTGCAAGTCTGGAAAATGTGGGTTGTCCTCAACATATATTGCAGATGCAATACTTTCACTTACTGATTGGTCAATCTGCTCATCACCTTTCAAGTCTTCAAAGGAGGTAATCTGATCTTTATGACAACCTAAAATAATAGATGCATTTGATACCATGTTAAAATCATCTATATGATGGTTAACATCCTGAAGATCATTAATATCTCAGTTATAATGAAATATGTTCCCCACTGTAGTAAGATCTTGATAGCTATTATTAACCACAATGTGCATTTATCTCTGATCATCTCTTTGCTGAAAAGTAGGACTAGATGAAATTTTAGTAGTCAACAATCCTTCACAAGACTTAATGTCTTCTTCCTCATCACTATATTTATCAAATACAGGAACATCGAGAACAATTTCTAATGATAGAGATGAAGATTCTTGCATAGAGTCATCAACAATAGGGTCTAGAAATAGATTTGAAAAAATATCACCTTTTACCTCATCATATTCATTCTTCTCATCTGACATTGACATGTAAGGTACATAAGGAGAAATATAATCCTCTTGTTGTCCTTCTTGGAGATTAGATGTTTTCTAAAAATCTTGTTCTTCATAGTTACTACCACTTCTCTGGATTTGCAAATCTGAAAATTGTGGGCTAGCTTTACTTATTTCAATGGATATCTGACCAACAGAACGCTGATCATTTCCATGTGTATCTAGAGAACATTCAGCTCCTTTATAATCCATTTCTAGTTTATGTTGATGTGAAAGCACATAATCATGAAGATCATTAGAGATGTGATGTAGATGATGAGGGAGATATTCTTCTCTATTTACATTTTCAACTTGAGAATGCAATTCATATTCTTCACAACAATTATTGAATGCAAACTCATCCGAATAGTACCTTTTACAATGTTCAGTGAATACTTGGTGAAAATCCTTCAAGGATGAAATACTGGAAGGAGGTAAAGAGAAATACCACTGACGTGCATCACCATACAAGGAATGCATGAACATCTTCATATGAACATCTTCATGCTGTAGGTCTAGTAGATCCATGCATTCATGAAATTTGAGGAGATGCTTTGCAGGATTGTCTTTCTTGTTCTCTCTGAAGATAGGCAGAAAATCTCCCCATTCTGACATATTAGGTACTGGATGTGGGAAACCAGGAACTGAAGAGAAGTCAAGAGGTGAAAACCTCCGAGCCAAAAGAGCAACAAATGCTTTTGACATTTGAATATTGTGGAGTCGCCACTGAATTCGTCCTTCATGGAGTTTCCAGATAGATGATTACGACCATAATAGTGTCCAGGCTTTTTCTATCATCAAATATGGATCTGTGTCATCTCCCAAAGAAGTTGAGCTTCAATATCCTCTTCCCGATAGCAGCGCCAATTTGTTATCACTCCAAGAAGCTCTTTGGGGTTGTATGCCAAAGATGCTTGGTAACATAAAATATAAATAGGTTTATGATTATGTTGGGATAAAATGGGATAAATGACCTACTAGATCATATCAAGACAGTCAAAGAATATATAATCGGATGAGACAGTGCTTTCAAGAATCAATGATCAGATGAATAGCATAACAATGGAGGAAGAATACTATACTTACTAACCAGATCACACATGTGATGGGTCGGATAAGATAGTGCAGGTATTACTATTAAATCAAGATTATGAGTTGACCAATGAGATGACAATCATTGGCAACTAAGACAAATTTGAATCAAAGTGAAGATTGCTATTAAATCAAGCTATGAACTAACTAATGAGATGACATTCATATTGTAGTTAAGATAACTTGAATAAAAGCATAGAAGAAGTAAGAAATGACAATCTAATATTAATAGAGAAAGAAGACTGTGATCTGTATTACATATCTATGACAGTCTATTACAAAGCAGCATGGTATTGTATACAGAATTAAAACCTCAGTCCTACGACTGAACACCCTCTTGTTCTATTGAAAATAATTCAATTTATAACATATTACAAGATTAAGTTGTTCCCATCCTTTTTGGAAAATCAAAACTAACTACAAAATAAAGCTCTCAAATTAATTACGAGGAATCTGAAAATGATATTATTTGACTGCCATCTCATATGCCTGGGAATACTCTGCCACATGTCAACTATTAGTTTTCTTTTCTTGGATTTAGAAAATGGATTTCTGACTCCTCCTGAAAATGCTGGATTTTCTGCCTTTAATCTCGAACTAATTTGATGACTAAAAGATATGATAGAAAGCTAAAATAATACCATCAAACATGATAATTGGTTGCCTGGAAATCCTGTATCTTCATGATTTCCTTCCTTCAAATAAGGAAAAGATTATGATCTCTAATTTACCACCTGCCTCTTCAAAATGCCAAATGGAAACTAGTTTTGAAATCTTGCTTGGAATATAGGACCGTGCCATAACACAATCTCTGGTATGCGATTTCTCTTTGCCACGAGATGGATACATTCTTCTAATTTTCCAAACCCTAGCACTCTATTGCAAATCGAGACTTCAAAAGGCACAATTGGAGAGATTCAAAGGCCCAAATATAGCAGGTTTGTTGAAGATCCAAGATTTTAGGGCTTCTTGATAATATTTGACTGATCCTCTTCCCTTGTTTGATGATTTGACACGATCCATCCCAACTGCCAATCAGTTAGGATTTGATCTTGATTGATTGTGTGGTTTTGCAACATGTTTAGTGGCTTCAGAACTTTTGCAATGAATCTAGTTCTGTGTTGTGAAATTTATCACAAAACTATGTCGGAATTTGAAACTTGATCCTTGAGCCTCCAATTCTTATTTTTTGACCTGTTGTAGAAATTGTATTTCACCTTTGGAATACTTTTCCATATCATCTTTGTTAGATTAACAATAGACTGCAAATCATTTTCCTTGTTCTCGAAATCCTCCTTGATGCAATCTTGGACAAAACCATCTACACTCGGAGGTTGTAAATTGGTTGTGATATGGGGTAGATCAACTGCTTACTGTGGAGGCAAAAATCCAATTTTCGAATGGATCCCAGATGAAATACCATTTCTTTGAGGATCCCCTACATTTCTTGGATCCAACGATTGTGCCATAGTTGGTTTCATACTTTCATAGTAAATGGCAGAATCCAAAGGAATAGAGTTGTTTAAAGCACCAGGCATGAAAAAATCAAATGAACATGATGGAAATGGTTGGACGACCTCTTTATTAGCATTCCCAATATTAGGAATCTCCTCAACGCTTCTCCAACAATTATCAAATGCTATCAAGCAATTTAGAATCAGTCACCCCGATGCTTGGGCTGCTTCTGCCTTTCAATGCTTGACAACTGTGAACTATGATACAATGCTTTAGGCTCTTCATATGATAAAAATGTCGTTGATACTCTGGTGGTTGAATGCTTAGTACCTCAGTGTTTCCCTTGCTGGCAATGAATGACATTTATCTATTTTTCCTTTGAATGCTTAGAAGTTTTGATCTGTATAAGTGTATAACGAGTGGCTTGCAATTTTTCAATGGCCTCATAATATTTCAACGAGACACATGGAATATGGGCTTGGTGTTCAACGCTGGGCTTTGATGACTTGTGGCTTAGTTATATCAATAAATGGTTTGGCATATGAACTGAGTTGAGCATTGATGCCCTACGAGCTAATACTTCCTGAGCTGTGCACGCATAGGACATATATGGTCACTGTAACAATTTGTCGAATTTTCCTTTTGATATTCACAACAGTAATATCCGTGTTTAGCGCTTTCACCAGCTTGCTTGCTGCGGGAAGTACACCTTAACCATTGAAACTCAAGGCTTTCACCAGCTAACTTCAACTTCACAAAATAAGTTAGCTGTTGAAAAGAGTTTTCACAAAATTTTGAAAAGATCTTTTGAGGATCAATTTATTTCTAAGATAAAATCTTAAATCCTATGTTTTGACACTTCTAAAATCTAAAAATTTATATAGAATCCTATTAATGACCACGCTATCACCTACAAAATGAAACACATTGACTGATTCATTTTGGGAGCTAACAGAAACCACTTCAAACATATTATTCATTCATAATTAGCTACTTGCATGTACCAAAAAAATTCTTCAATAATAGAGAACTATAAACCATCACCATAATAAACACAAAGAAAAACAGATATATGTGTAAGCTTTTTGTATTATGTGTTACACAAGACTACAATCTTCGGGGTTTATCAAAACCAACTGAAAAGAGAACCAACTCTAAGAGAGTACCAAGTCTCAATACAAGAACCAACTTGCAGATCTAAGGACCAATTGACATGTGAGGAATCCAACCCTCAAGTACAAGACCCGGCTTGTAGACCAAAAACAATCTGTCAAATGTACCAACAGATACACGACCTGTCTATATTGCAGGATGTGTATGTACGTGGAATGTCTGTACTGAAGCACACATATGTATGCGTCCTTCCCTTGGTCAACCTGCATACACCTTCATAAAACTAGGGTTACTAGTTTTTGCAACTATGAAACTTTGTTGCCTATGTCACATCCACATGTATACATCATCATCCAACCTGTGCCATCTGTACCATGTCATAAATGAAGCATCTCCAACAACCTATGCATGTCCCTCATGCATACATCATCATACAACATATATATCCCACAACCATATCATAACTGTACCATACATAAGAATGCTACTTACTCATCCAACCAACCAACATATACCATATCCAGATCTCACAACAACCATACCAAGAAGGATTCAAGCATTCACCATACCATAAATAGATCCAAGCATTAAATAAATGTGTAACCACACCGAAACTTCTATAGATGATTTAAACCTGTAGAATGATGACCTAGGAACTTGCTTCAGACTTCAGGGACCCGACACCAACATCAACTCAAGTTTTCAATACCTTTCCATATATACACAACCTATCCTGTTTCATCCTGTGGATGTAAGAGACCTGAACTTCTATGGCCCATGTATGTACACGACCTGACCTTCTACAAACCACATACAACTTCATAAAAATAATGTTTTATAAAACTCTGCGGCTCCAAAACTTTCACCGTCACTCTTTCTTTGCCACCTCAAACTTGCGTAACTTTAGCTATGTCAATGAGTACGTGCAATAAAATTTTCACCAAATAATAGATATTCAATATGCTCAAAATTCATTTGATAAGAGACTGCTTCTCTCTTATTTATACTCTCCAAGTGGCTTCCTCTAAGGGTTATCTTCTAACCAACTTCCTTATTTTAGGGATAACTCACTTCTAACTACTTTTTACATTTACAACCACTTTATCCACAAATAGTAAACTCTCCACTTCTAGTTGCAACTAATTTATTTTTAATTATTTTCTTATTGAAACAGCTTAACACATGATTAACTCCTAGTTGCAACCATTTTCACTAGTCATCTTCTTCTAGGAGATTCTAGAATAATTTGACTTCTTTGACCTTCTAAGGTCTTCTAGATAACTCATGAGGGTTCTCCAACTTCACAAGGACATATCTCCCTAACCGTGAGGAACCATGTGGCGTACCACATATCAATGGAAATGAAACAACATGTACTATCCATATAAAATAGTGTCATCTGCAAATTCACTGATCTTCATTACATTATTCCTCAAACAAACTTGAGTTACTTAACCACACTACCCAAACTACTCAATGACTTAACCATTTGAACTTTGCAAAGCCTCTTCCTGTGAGGTATTTCAACATAAGGGGACCACTTTGGATTTCATCCATTTGGTACTTCCTATCAACCATGAAATGACATCACAATGAGGAATGCTTCATCTAATATGGGAAGAGGAAAATGGAAGAAAGATAATGTTGAAAGAATGAAAGCTTAGAGAACAAGTGTTGAGAATCTAGGACACTCTCAGAAGTGGATGAAGAAGATTGAACAACGAGACATGAATGAAGGCATACAAAATGGCTACCATGAAGAATATTTAGAAGCATACGTGAGTTCCTATGGGAACAATCGTGTACAAATGCGATATGTATGAGGAAAAGTCATGTACATACATTAGTTTTGTATGCCGAGGTCACATACATGAGGTAAAACTTGGAGAAAAAGGGGCTAGAACAGACTACAAAAGGTAAGTAAGCCCAAGTTATTTGAGATCTGATGTTACAGGTCATCAACAGAGATAAAGGTATACTTGTATGTGTGTTTGATGAGTGTATGGTGATGATATATGGTTGATTTTTCGAGTATATGCTTGAAGCCTATCTTTGATGCATGGTACATAACTTAGTGTGTGAATTGAGGCATCTCTGTAAAGGTAAAGTGTTGGTTATGTTAAGTACTTATTAGTAATATTATGGAACTTTGTTCATGATGTATATCATGGATAATGTGATACTAGATAGAGATACATAATTGATCTATTGAGGCATATTCTTGGTACATGTTATACTTGTTGTAGTGAATGGTTTTGAGGCATATATTTTGTAGTACATGGCTGGTACATATGTGAGCTCTATTGATATCTTATGGTGCAATGTGAGAGGCTTTTTGATAGTGGTATTGATATATTATTGGCACATACTTGAGGCTTGGTATATTGCATCTTGGTGACATTGAGGAGCATGCTTGAGGCATGTGATTGAGGGTCTTGGTATATGACTTGAGGCACATCATTGGACGCATGGTGCATTTTGGTTGAGGTTCACTTGTTGTGATACATCGCTGGTACATCCCTTGGATACATTGGCACATGGTTTATGGTATTGGGTTGAGGCATATCATGAGTGATATGACACTTGTTTAAGGTACATGGTTGGCATGTTGTATGGTTGATGATGTTATTAGTATTGGTACATTGATAGAATATTCTTGTTGGTTATATCGACATATATCTTGAGTATATGGTTGAGGTACATGTTGGGTACATATTGGGACATATAGTTGATGAGTTGGCACATATATGAAGTGTCTCGTATGGTGATGTTGGTACATCTTGATGAGTCATAGCTTGATTTATAGTTGATGCACGATTGGTACATACTTGGTACATTGTTAGATCCACTTGATAGTAGTATTATTGGCATATGGATTATGGATGATGTGGCATATATGAATGGATATACTTTTAGAAGCACATCTTGATCGTGGTACATCTTGTTGATGTTTGTGAGTAGTCTTGGTTGATGCACATCTTGGTGATATTGTGCATATGGTTGAGAGATGTCTTGGTGATTGGTCTTGGTGAATAAATCTGATTTGGTTGATGACATTGTTGTGACAGTGTTGTAGTCCAGGAAATTGAGGCATGCATCTGAGAGAGAGACTACATTGAAACACACATCAAGACACACATAATCCCAAGAAAGAAGGAGATAAATGTGGGGAAGGAATTCCATTTCAAGTTTGTATTCCATCTTTAGGGTTATTTATACAATAGGTAAATGGTTGGAGCTAGTCCTTTAACCACTGCTGACATGTTAATCATCGATGCTCAATCTTTTACTTTTCTTCTCCTTGCTCTACTGCTCGTTAATCTTGTTTTTCTACTGCTCTTTACCATGATTGTGCTATTAATTGCCTATGACTTGTGAATATAACACTTACTAAAACAAATAAATATCCAACTCATATTACAATGGTGGAGGGGATAACCTTCATGTAACGACTCACATTTAACCCTCTCCGTTCTGTTGACTTAATTAACTCAATTGCACACTTAAACCAATCAAGTAGGGACTCTGACTCAAACATAATTGCAAATTCAAATTGACTCATTAGGGATTCAACTTAATTACAATATTGACTCGAACTAAAGTATGAGGCACCTTGAATAGTCTTTATAAATGCGACTCAACTAAGTGGAGACTTGACTCTAGTTATTTAGATTGTCCTTCGTATTCTTTGTATAGAATTGTATACAAGATTTCTTATTACATTGATATACATTTTATAGTCCCGACTCTATTTTAGACTCCATAACTTTCCAAAAACTATTTTAAATTCATATCAACAACTAGCTGGATCCTCTTCTTTTCTGGTCGACTTTTTCATGCCCAAACAACAATCGACTATCACATTTGTCGGTGCTTTTGCGCTTTCTTTGCTGCTTTGCTCCAACTTCTATGCCAATTGGAGATATTATAGTGTCTGAAATTTTAAGCATTGATTATTTGGAAATGTCCTACTTTGTAGATAAAAGATAATCGCCCCCATGTTTCAGTCATTGATATATGGAAATAATATTGGGATAGAGACAATCATTGTAGTCATGGAAAAATCCATTAGGTTGCATGGATGTGAGATTCTAAAATCCTCGTCTGGATATGGAAAGCCACTTATTGCAAAAGCTAAGGCATATCGGAGATCGGAGTTTCGGCACTTGCACTGTCAACAGGCGCATGTCCTCACAACTCCCGATTCTCCGATCTCCGATATGCCTTAGGTTTCCAAGCTAAGCCCTATCCGATGTGACCGTTGTGCCGTGACCCAGGCCTTATCCCTTATCGGGGTTCAGCGATTTCAACGTCATGCTCATACGCTCCCGGAATCTCCGATGGGTCCCAGTCGTTGACTCGTCAACGATCCTTTCTCCTGTTGCTATGAATCTGCCACCTGTCCTCCTGACAGTCGGTGTGGCCCCACGCACCTAAGCCATATCGGGAATTCGCGTATCGCGATTTTCTCATGCTCGAAACCTTTTCCCTCGGATTCTCCGATATCCCGATGCCCGATATCCGATGCGCCTTTAGCTTTAACACATCGCGGTCAAGTCAGGTCCATGTGACCTACGTTCATATGACCACAGGCATACACTTTTGTTGGGGTTTCGGGGTTCGGAGTTTCAAAGTGTATGAATCACTTGTCACCGGGGTTCCCGATTTCCCGATGAACTTCCAACACCGATGGACTCACTCCTTGTCGGGACTTTCCCCGATGGTGCGGATCTCCGCCACGGGTCCACTAAATGAACGGTCCGGATCTTGTCGTGAATTTGCGGATCNTCACAGGGTCTCGATTCTCTTTAGTTCGAATATCCCGACGCCTCTTCGAGACTTCTCCTCTACCCATGAGGACTTAAGTCCCGCGCGAATTCCGTCAACTCGGACGGTTGGCGGTTAATCCCGTAGGGATCTGACGACTCACGCTCCTCCCGAGCTTAAACTCTTGTGCAATATCAAGAGGTTTTAAACCTCGTGCACGTTCTCCAGATCTGACGGTTACAATGCTTCGTCATCCCTTCCGAACAAATCTGATGGTTCTAACACCATTGGTGTAGAGACCCGTCTCCCTGTGGTCATGAACCATACCAGCTGCGGTTTCACAGCT
>SNQJ01S0047009.1:26903-48303 GCA_010110895.2 Picea sitchensis | reverse complement strand
CCCTTTACATTTGGAAGCTGTAGCTACCTTTGGAAGTCATTACTTCCCTTGAAAAAAAACTATTGATTATTTCTCATATATTGTGCATGGTGTATTGTGGTGTATTGGTGTAACTCTTATACTATTGTTCATTGCTCATTGTATATAATTGAATGGTTTAAGTATAATTTGAAAAAGGTTTTTAAATTGTACTTGATACTGATTCACCCCCCTCTCAGTATCAACAATGTCCTTAACTTTAACAACGAGAGACTAGCATTTTCATAAAACGTTTCTTTAGTCTCACATGCCTAGTTTTGGATTAGTCAACAACCCTAACTTGAAATAATCATAAATTTGTACCTGTAATAAATAAAGATCTAAAACTGATACACAATGTTACTCAGTGTTTTTTATTCAATTTCTCCAGGTGTCACTACTTGGAACCTCTCACAAAAGGAGTTATAGAAATAATGGCATACCTTGCTGAATTATGGCTTATTTTAGAGAGCGACCTTGTAGAGCGTGCCCCGCACGGAATATTTGTTGAATCGATATGAAACTATTACAAAACATAATACATACTGTACTCAAACCACCACATTTTGTTGTACTGAATTTGGATGTCTTATGAATAAGTTATGACGTTCTTACCCGAAAAACTTGTTTTAAACTAGCTTCAGGGCTGGCCACAAGCCCTATTTTCCATGGAGTGTAACTCCAAAAATACAACGACCCACAAGCTTAATTTATTACCATAGATACTTGGATATTTTTATCAATGACATAGAAATTTCACAATTTGAACCATTCTAGAAAAAAAGCTATTGCGAAAATGGTGAGATGGCCTATAAATAACATACCTTAGAAAGAATCATCAAAATAATTTATCCTTCCTTGAATTCTGGCCTTCTTTTCTTCACCTTCCCTCATGAATTTGGCTTAGATGTCCTTTGGTTACCTCAGAAACCTATATTTATTCAATATTCTCAAGTGTGTATTAAATGGGAGAACCTTGCCTCTTATTTATACTCTCCAAGTAGCTTCCTTAAAAACATCTTATAGGTCACTTTGCCCACTTTCCTTATTTTAGGGTTAACCCACTTCTAATTTCTCCATTAAATTTATTATTTAAATAATCATTTTGTATTCACTTTGAATTATAGTACACTCATCACTTCACTTTATTATTTACCTTTTAAAATATCTTAAATCACTTTGACTACTTTGACCTTTTGGGGCTTCTAGATGACATAAGAGGGTCCTCCAACTTCGTAAGGCCATAACTATCAAACCGTGAGGAGTTATGTGATGTTCCACATACCACTAGAAATGGAATGGCATGTAATATCCATATAGAATAGTATTACTCGAAAATATATCAAAACTCATACTATTATCCATCAAACAAACTTGGGTCCATTACCCAAACCTGGGTTCTCCAAATTCTCATGGCCATAACTCTCTAACCATGAGGAGTTATGTGACTTTACAATACCACTGGAAATGGCATGAAAAGCACTATGCATCTAGGATAGTTTCACTGAAAAATTCACTGACCTTCATCTCATTATTCCACAAATAAGCATGGTTTCGCTAACCATACTTCTAGGATATCTCAATCCACAAATCATCTTCCCATGAGGCATTTCACCATAAGGGGACCACTTTGGAGTTCATCCATTTGCAATTATTATCAACCATGACAAGACAACAATTATTCATCTTTAAATCAAACAAACTTGGGTCCATTACCCAAACCTTTGTGCTACTGGAATTCTCTACCATACTTTCTCCAAGGCTTGACATCAATCACTAAGGGTTGACATCAATCCACAATATCACTCTCCAATAGTTGACATAAATGAAAACCAACTATCCATCAACCTAAGCCAATTGTCTGACACCTAGTATGTTGTGCATGTACCTTGAAGTAAAATAAGTCTTGCAATCATACACTAGATCTCCCTTGGATATGACCTTGATCCAAGACAGATAGGGGCTAGATTCCTATGGTTCTCCCTAGATATAATTAGATTTATTTCCTTTTAACCAAGAAGGGTGTTGAACATAAATTTTGACCGATGGTTTTCCTCGTGTATCCGGATGATGTAGTTCATGATATCCAACTCCAACTCCTATGATATGCTTCCTGCACACAAGGAGACATTTTGGTTGTGGAGAGTAATTATCTTCATGATTCAGAGGTTTGTTTCAGTCATGATTGGACCCCATCCCTAACGGGGTGTTGGCATAGGGGAATACCCAAGGTTCACTCCAAGAGCACACCAACAAGCCCTAGCTACTGGAACTTTCGAAAACACCTGCGAAGTAGATGCAGTCTCACCCAAAGCAGCTATGAGGGGGTTGCAGGACAAAGATGTGTACAACCAAAGGAATGTCCAATGGATCAACTACAACAACAACTCCATATGTATCAACACTTATCAAGCTAGATCTATCCTGCACAATTATAGATCCGATCTAACATAGTAATGCAATTAACCATATAACAACAACAGATATCAAAGCATCAATCACACACACAACACAAGGTATACGTGGTTCACCCTCTCTTTAGGGATACGTCCACAAAAATGCACTTATAATATATTAAGATAACTCCTACAGTTCTGATCTGCGCTCTTAGACAATAGATCTTCTCTCTTCTTCTCTCTTCCTCTACCATCATGCGCACCCAACTGAAAGATTGGATTCTCGCACCTAGCTGAATATCTTACAATACCAGGAAGCTCTCTCTCTCAGCACTCGCTCTCTCATAGTACAATAATCTCTTAATCAACAATAATCAATATCAATTCCCAACAATAGTACCAACCCGACGTAGGTCCTCTCGACCTGTATTTATATATTATAGTCCCTCAGCAACAGCCTTAGGTCAAAACCTAGGTGTCAAAACCCTAATTACCAAAACCCTAGGTGTCTAAAAGCCTAGGTCAACTTGACTCACTTTTCCCAGGGTTCGCCAGCCTGTCTCTCCTTTCTTTATGTGCAATGGTAACAGTGGCTTTCCTCATGTTCTAATTTTTCCTTGATCCATCTCCCTTTCTTATCTGTCATCCTTGATCTCCTCATCCAACGGCTAGATTTTCTGCACTTCGCCCTAGATTTTCTTCTCTTTTTCTTACTTCGACCCAGTGACAGTCACTGTGTCTTCCGCATAGTTCATGTTTGACCTTTTATTCCTTGATATTCACTTTCTTCCATACCCAAGGGCCAATAGGCCCCCAACACGCACCTTTGACTCATCCTGAAGTACTTCAGATACGATCTTTCTATTTTACTTCAACTTTGGACTATGCATTGCAGCCTTTCTTTCTGCTTTGTGTCGCTTCTCTTCCCTTGTGCAGACTATCTTTTCTGTGTCTGGTACCAAGTTTCAACTGCACCTAGTACCTATACCCTTCTCCTTTTGTTTTTACTGAGAGAATGGAGGCAACATGTTGTCATAGTACAACTTCATTCGACTGTCGTTCACCAATCCTTTCTTCCATTCTCCCTTCAATGTTTGCGGTTGTGCAACTCCTCCTTCTGTAACATAGTTGATCTCATATGGTCTGAGCCAATGCATCCTGAACTTCCCTAGGTATCTTATAAAATTACTGTCATACACCAATACTAAGTCACCTTGATTGAATGTATTCTTCGTGATGTACCTATCATGATATTCCTTCTCTCATTCTTTTTGAACCTTCTGGTTGAATCCTGCAATGAATCGGTGTTCTTCCACTTCAACCAACTGTGCTAGCCTCTCCTGGATAGTGCCAGTATCATCCATGTCTGTAAATTCAAAAATTCTTACACTTGGTGCCAAGTATTCCATCGGGACAACAGCTTCAAGGCCATAAACCAACTTGAAAGGGGTCTGCATTGTTAATTTCTTGCAAGTGGTTCTATAAGCCCAGAGTACTACTGGTACTCTTAAATCCCAGTTGTCCCTGTTCACACTGCAAACCTTCATCAATGTTTTCTCCTAGATCTTGTTGAATGCTTCAACTATTCCATTTTCTTGTGGATGGTAAGGTGTACTCCTCTGATGGTGAACTGCAAATTCTTCATTCAAGGCTTCCACTGTATTATTGATGAAATGGGTGCCTTGATCACCCATAAGGATCTTAGGGAATCCAAATATGGTTATTATGTCATCAAATATAAAGCAAGCAATTGTAGTTTCACTACAGTCCTTGACTTCTCTTGCTTCATCCCATCTAGTTAAGTATTTAGTCACAGTAATGATGTACCTTTCTCCTGTGTGCTTCCCTGGTGGGTTTATAGGTCCCACGAAGTCAATGGCCCATTTTTCAAATGATTGTAGGGTCATATGTGGTGCTAATGGAATTTCATCTCTTCGGGATGGTTTTCCAACTCTGTGGCATATATCACAAGCTCTAGCATAATCCTTAGCATCTTTGTGTAAGGTAGGCCACCAAAGGCCAGCTTGCAGGACCTTCTGCACAGTTTCTTTCCCTGCATAATGTCCTCCTGCGATGCCTTCATGAGATTCTATAAGGATCAATAGGCGCTCTGCCTCCATAATGCATCTTCTTAGTATCTCATCAGGTCCCATCTTGTATAGCTGACCAACTATCAGTGAAAAGTATGCAGTGCGCACCACGAGTTGCTTCTTCTGGGGAATTGTATACTCACTAGGTCATATCCTTGTTGTCAGAAACTAGATGATGTCTGCGAAGTGGTCATCAATCTTTCTAATGACGAGAAGTTGTGCAACTGGTAGTGTATCCTCCAAACTGGTGGGTTCTTCTCCATGTTCCAACCTTGACAAGTGGTCAGGGCCCTTGTTCATTCTTCATGGCTTAACTATGATATCAAAATCAGATTATTGAAATAGTAAGATCCATCTGCATATCCTCCCCCCCAACACTAGTTTATTGATAAGGTATTTAAGCGCGGAGTGATCTGTGAACATTTTAAAGTGTCCTCCCAATAAGTAGTGGCAGAATTTTTGTAGTGCATATACCGTGGCCAATCCTTCTCTCTCTATGGTGGTGTAGTTAACTTCTGATATGGATAACTTCCTGCTAGAAAAGGCTAATGGGTGATCAATGTCTCATGTTCCTGGTTGTGCCAATACTACTCCTAGTGCAATAGAAGACGCATCAATGTGAACATGAAACTCCTTGCTCCAATCTGGAAAAACTAGAATGGGTGCAGTGACCATCTTTTGTTTCAGTGTGTCGAAGCTCTACTTGCATTCATCTTTCCACCCAAACTGGCATCCCTTCTTCAACAACTTATCCATTGGTGTTGTAATTTGGGCATAGCCTTTAATGAATTTCCTGTAATAGCTAGTGTGTCCTAGCACAATGAGAAACTATTTAACTGACGTAGGAGGTGGAAAATAAACTATAATTGCAACTTTATATGGATCAACCATCAATCCCTGCTTGCGTACAATATGGACTAATAATACTCCAAATGGTGAGAAGAAGATGCACTTATTCAAATTTAAAGAAATTTGATACTTCCTGCATTTATCCAACATTATCCTTAGACATTCAATATGGTTTTTCAACAAACTAAATACAGTCCAATCATCAAAATATGCTTCTAAACATTTATGCAAAAATTCTTTGAACGCTTCGACCACCACCCTGGAAAAGATGGTTGGGGCATTCTTCAGTCCAAATGGAATTACTGTGTATTGAAAGGATCCCCATTCTATGGAAAACGTGGTATTACGGAGGTCGTCCTTGGTAATCTGGATTTGATGGTATCCTGAAAATCCATCTGTAAAATAATATACCTCTTGGCCTCCCACGTTGTCTAATACTTCATTAGTGAATGGTGTAGGGAAAGGGTCGTGCAAACAGGCATCGTTCAATTCTCCTATCTGAGCATTTAGATGTAATTCTTTATTTGTTCTTCTCTTCTTGCCAATTTGGTGTACTGCCTTATTCAGTAAGGGGTCTATCTTCCCTAGCTCATACTGCCTAATTAAGTTCTGTAGTTCTTGCAAAGTGATCCCATCCTGAATTAACTTAAGACAAGTGTACAACTAAGACAAGGATGATGTGAAAGAAAGTATCACTAAGTACAACTAAGACAAGGATGGACAACTCAAAAAGTCAACAAAATAGAAAATGGTTGAATCAAGCTTAAACTTCCCTTAAAAATATGACACGCCATAATGGTGACTTAGCAGTGAGACACAAGATTTTGATGAAAAAAGTTAAACAATGAAGGAGGCATTGAAGCACTCTCCATGATGACTGGAAGAGTAACTAGTTGAAAGAGTATATGTGACTCATATTACTGGGACAATGTAATGTTCCCCACCTCTTGATAAGTGTATTACAGAGACTTAGTATTCTAGGTGTCCCCACTAGACTATAGTCTCTTGATAAATGGGGACTAAGAGGCTCCAACGTGTTCACCTAAGCATAATGTTATAATTTAAAAGCAACTTTGGGAAAAAGGTGAATTAAGTGGAAAATGACCACATGAATAAAAGTAAAGAGATAATTGTAGAAGGTGGTTAATTAACTCAAGTGAGAATTAGACCAGGGGTATAAAGGAAAAAGGACAACACCTCACTCCTCATTCATGTCATTTTAACTTTTTCATCTTGAGCTCTTGAGCTAAGGAAATTTTGAGGGTTTTGGGAGAACAAACCCTAGATATCAACTCAATGGTGAAATAGATATCAACTCGGTGGTGAAATATTCCACCTATTCTACTCCAATCTTTGTCACGGAGGTGGAATATCCCTCCCTCACCATTCTATTTAGCTATAGGTTGTTTCTATAGGGAAAGAGAAGGATAATGCGCACCAATGGGGATTTTCCAGCAGGAGTGTGCACTTGTTGAGGAAGATATATTTGATATGGAGAGACGAGAAGGTTTTCGAGGCCAAAACCTATTGGGATTTGGTTGTTGGGCCTAGGGCACCTTTCATAGCCCATTTTGGAGAGATTTTCTTTGTCATGTCATTTTTTGGGAGCTTGGCATGAGTTCCAGTGAATGAGGGTGCAATACAAAGTGAGTTTTGGGCGCAAGACAATTTTGAGGAAAAGCCATTTTTGGAAAGTAGAGCTTAATAAGGAAAAAGAAAGACGGTAGGAAAATCAACACGTGAGACAAAAATCTGCATGCAAAAGTGCATAGAATGAAAGGCATGCATGCAGGAAAACCTAACCTCATTAGGGTTAGGGTTTTTGTAAAGAGATTGTAACAGATGATGAGCTGAGAATTAGTATAAATAAAGACCTGGGAGGTCGAGGTCGGGTTTTGGAGGTTATCAAATTTGACTGAGTTTTGTAATATTTGATAAAATAAACTATTTTAAGATCTAATACCAATTTTGTAAGCTATTGAGATGTAGGAGAGTCAAGCCACTAGATCCCGAGGGTTATATCGCAAGATGAGGAGCCTGGTGCAATCTATTCATCCTCATAGGGATCGTGGAATCTGTTGTGATTCAATGATTAGAATTGTAGTGCACACAGTGCCATATATTACAAAACCATAATAAAAGAGCCTAAGAGCCATATCTTTGTGGACGTATCCCAGGAGGGGGTGAACCATGATAATATCTGGGTTATGTGATGTGATTGATTACATGTTTCCCTTCTGCAAGTAGTTAAATTATGAAGGGATGAATGGATAACTATGTGAGATATGTTATATGTTAGATCTGGTAGAATGCCTACATATATTTACCAGATGAATGAATATTAAGAATAATAGAAATGGAAATGAGATCAAGACCTAAGAAGATGAAATATAATCCCAGATCCCTACTCTATCCTAAACTGCAAGCATCTGAGAATTGCACTCACCCATAAAACTATCTCAGTTGATATTGTGCAGTACACTCCATGTGCTATGTTTTCTTCTGGTTTATAGGAGGGTCGATAAGTTTAGAGGGATTTTTTGGAAGCTTGTTTAGATCTAAACATGGGTCGGCCCAAGAAGTAGGAAGAGAGATTGACAACCAACAAATGGTTATGTTCCCAGCTGGAATTGCATGTGATTGAGTCAGTGGGATCCATGAAATAATCATGAAGAGAATGAAGGTATAAAAAGGAATGTTCATACCATGGAATCCCATGAAGGTAGAGATTGAAAGCTGGTTGAAAAGAAAGGATCTGGATTTTGTGCATAAATACAACAAAAAATCTAAAATAACACCTCACAAATATCTGGACAAGTACGTGTTTAGTGACTTGCATGAAGTATTTTTCTATGATTTCCCACATGTGTTGTAGGAGTGGCTATTGAGGTTGAAATACAACCATGCAACAAATCGAATGAGACAAATTGAATGGAATCCTATGGAAATTGTGCAATCGCAACAAGTTAACAAAAAATTTACGTGCATAGTATATTTCTGGCTAGACAGTATTGTTGTAGGATTTATCACAGAATTTGCAGTAGATACTGTGAATTCATACAACACAACAGATCAAGAGTTCGTGAAGGGACCCAGAGGTAGGTATATCATATCGTTGTATACTTTTAACAAGATCCTACTGTATAACAAAAGTGTAATGACTATGGCATCAGAAAACTAAACATCCCTGCGTGCATGGGGGAAGGGGGGAAGCACTAACAAGAGATGGAGAAATGGAGGAAGAGATGGATAAAGGAAATATGGAGGAGGTCATGGATGAAATCATGATGGAGGAATATCATATTAATCATATCATGGAAACAACTGGAAAAACGTGCAATGGAGTACCCTACCAATATACGATGAATAATAAGAAGAGAGTCATAGTAGAGAGAGAGAGGGCTTGGAAAGTGATGAAGAAGAGGTAGAGGATATCTAGGTTGTGGAGAAGATTGAGGAAATATTGCATGTAACATATGAAAGGAAGACAAGAGTTCCAAGGGAAAGAAAAAAAATCAAAACTCCTATCCATTTCATTGTCAGTGTGGAAGCCATAAACCCATGTGCGATTAATACACCAAAAAGAACACCACCGTTTAGACAACCGAATTTTAGTGGAAGAAAGACAACATGAAGTGCACCCAACCAAGGAGCAGGGGCTGGAGGATCCAGTTTAGGGAATAGCAGTCAAGTATCTACACTGCATGGATTTCATAGTTCATCACCATTCAAAGAAGAAGGACATGATCCCACCATTAGGTTACCCGAATTCAAGGGAGAAGCATCAGAGGATCCTGAAAAGAACTTGTTTATCTGTGATAATATTTGGTAAGAAAAGAAGATCACATATGAGGATACAAAACTTGCGTAGTTAGATATCACACTAAGAGACCATGCACTGGATTGGCACATGAGCTTAGTTGTAAACAATCCACCAGGAACAACAAGGACGATTGCAGATGTCAAGAAGCTACTAATAAATAAATTTCAGAAACCTAGCTTAGAAGATCAGTACATGAATGAGATGATTGAGATCATTCAGAAACTGGGAGAGTCTTTTTGAGAGATTGATCAGAGATTCAAATGATTGAAGGGAAAATTGAAGTATGTCATGATGGATATGAAACATAGACATCTCTTTTTGAATTCACTGCTACCACACCTTAAATACACTTTGAGGCAGCAGAAGTTTCAAACATAGTCAGAGGCTCTACAGGCAATGCTACAACTCAAAGAGAACCAATACTAGAAGATATATCAAACAATAGAGGAGCTGAAGGAGGGTCTGAAGAACCTCACATTTCAACTAAACCAGAATAGGGGAAAAGAGAAATAAGAATTTGTTTGGTGTACCACATGCAGGATGGAAGGACACCACAACAATGAGTACCCAAATTTTGCACAATACATGGAAACATGGCTACTTGTTGGCCCTTGACCAATTTTTGAGGAT
The DNA here is from genome assembly GCA_010110895.2 of Picea sitchensis. NCBI lineage: Eukaryota > Viridiplantae > Streptophyta > Pinopsida > Pinales > Pinaceae > Picea > Picea sitchensis. Next base: position 38,497 of record SNQJ01S0047009.1, on the reverse strand, counting down.
CCTTGGTCATTTTTGACCTACTTTTTGGATTTCGACAGGCTTTCGAAGATGAAGTGCAAGTCAAAGCAGAGATCGCAGGATCTCCGCCCCTTTTTAGGTCATTTTGGGTTTTGGGCTTATGTAACGGAAATGGGGATGTCGGCCCATGGGTTTACCCATGTTTAGGCCCATTTTGTAATGTATAAATAGAAATCTAGGAGATGTAGGAAGTAGTTCGATCTATGTGATCGAAGTGAGGACAGGTATGTGATGTTAAGTGCTAAGTGCAAGTGGTAATTGTAATTTCTTTGTGCATACTATGTGATACTTGCAGAGCTAAGTGCAAGTGATTGTAAGAGACTGTGGAAGGATTTGTGTTGTACTTCAGAGAAGGAGGATCTAGCGAGGTGCACATATCTCCTATCCTCTGTGGAGTAATATATCATGGATATTTGCATGTAGAAGATTGAAAGAAAGAAATAAAGAAGAAGATTTGGTGGATGTAGCCCCAGGGTGGGGGTGAACAATGTATATCCCGCGTTGTGGTTTCTATGTGCTTTATGGTTGTTCTCTTGTCTATGTGCTTGAATACTTAGTGCACTGATGTATGCCTAGAAGGATATAATATGGTAGCTTAGTGTTGAATACTGTGAATAAATGATAGATCTCATCTATGTTGGTATTCTTAGTAATTGAATCTATTGGATCTGTATAAATATTGTTTTGATTTGTTGTTAGGGTTTAGTTGCGCTATAAACTAAGGATGAATATTAACGAATTGTAACTGTTAAGTGTTATGTTAAGGTGTTACAATCACATATTTGTGTCCCAGCTAAGGTTGCAGACAATGAAGTCCTACAACCACCCCTGCCTCTACCTCAGGTGAGACTTCATCTGCTTTGTAGGTGTTGACGAAAGGGTCAGTAGTTAGGGTTTTGTTGGTGCGTTTTTGTAGCGTTGAACCCTGGGTCTGCCCCTGTGCCAACAAATGGTTCTTTTGTTGGGACCTAAAACTGTGATTGTTTGGAACTAAAGGAAAGAAGAAAAGCTTTGTGCGTAGATTTGTTTCCTTAGTGTGTGGTATTCTACTTGACCTGTAAAGCTCCATGCTAAGAAGACAAGTCAGATCCAAAGAAAAGAGGTAAGATCTCGAATCTTTGTGCTCTGATAAAGGTATGAATAGTGAAATTTGTTATATCTGAAATATTTGTGCTCTGTTGAAAGTAAGATTAGTGGAAATTTTTGTTTCAAGAGTATGGATCTAGGTATGTTTGATAAATGTTACCCTAGTTTGAAAACTAGGGCACAACTAGAAGAGAGAAGGTTTGATATGAGTAGATCTGATAGAAATAATGAAAGATATGTTATTCCTATGCATAGAAAGAATGTTTGGACTAAAAAATGGATGCAGGATCCCAGAAATAGTTTTTTCCAGGTTAACTACTATGATCTTAATGTGCAGTATAGGAAAGGATGGGGATAATTTAAGAAAAAAAGAGGATTAACCCTTTGTTACAGCTTCAAAAGACTGGGACATCTTGCTATGGAATTCCTTGGAAGAATACCTAGTTGTATTTGTTGTAAATCTATGGACCATGAAGTTTTAGATTGCCCTAGAATGATTTCTAAGCTTGACAGAATGAATACGAGACAAGAAAACCTTGAGGAAGGTCATGAAACTAAGACCATGGTAGAATGCTAGAAATAATCAGAGATTGTACTACTGTAAATTAAATAAACCCTAAAGGATCACAGAGATATCAACTTATCAGAGATCTTCAAAGAAAAATAATGCATATAAGCAAGAATAAGAGACTTTGACATAGACTGTGTTCTGGATGAGGAAACACAAGTAAATATCATGATAGAAAGAACTTGGGAAGCTTTAGGAAATCCTGATATGATTCCTTCATTTGGAGGAATAGGATTATTTAGGGGAAAGATGATAACCCTATGTGGAAGTCTCACATAGGTATCTATGAGTGTTCATGGAGCTTTGACAAAGGAAGATTTTGAGGTTGATAGATTCATCGAGAACAATACTCCATTTACTATGTTATTAGGAAAGACCTAGATTGAGAAAGATCAAACCAGAAGAAAAGAAGAGGAGGCCTTACAAAAGAAAAAGCAAGAATTAAAATATTTCATGACTAGGAGGATAGCACACCTGATTACAAAACAGGAGAACAAACTGAAGCTACTCAGAAACAGAAACTTGGATCACGAAGTTGAAAGAACACAAGAAGATTCACAGATGAGTAGAGCACCTACCCGAGACAGAGAAGAAGTATTTCCCTTGAATCCTATGAAATAATATCAGCAATGTGAAGCTTTTATGCCAAAAGAAGACAATAATCATAATGGAAAGAACAATACCGAGATGAATATCACCAGGAAGAAGGATAGAAAACTCAGTAAGAAGAGAGAAAAGGTCGAAACGTTACAGAAGGGCCCAGAGGGAACTTCACAGAAGGAAGATTTGCAAAATTAAAACTTCGTCAAGATATTAGAACAATGCCCCATGGAACTTCACCATGGTGAAGCGATATGATCGTTGGAAGAATTATAACCATTGAAATGATGTTCTATAACGGTTAGAACAACAGTTATGACCAGAAATATCGTCATCAGACCGTTGGGATCGCACTGCAATGGACAAAACTGCATTGATGGAAAAATTCTTATTCGGAGGAGAGATACGTTACATCGTGTCTACTTAGTCCGTCGATTGTTGCACCGAGAACACGTTTTTGAATTGTATCAAAGCTAACAAGAGAACCCATTGTTACCATGTTGTTCTTAGTAAGATCAACATCGATTCTATTGATTTGAGCACTCATCCATCCACCCGAGTTTTTTGATCGAGAGCGTGCATGTCAAATGAGATCAATGTTGTGGAGAAGTCAGTTGAGGAATTTTTAATTGATATGATGGCTGAGAGAGTGATGTCCACAGGAGTTCAAGATTCATGGACGTGAGGAGTGAAAGCCTCTCCATCGACTGCTAGAGGATCTGGACCATCCTGACTGACAGCAGAGAAGAGAACCAATCAGAGAGATGATCTAACAAACGCGAAGTTAATCCCAACCATCTTACCAGACTACATATCGCCTCTGGTCAACGCGGTGAGTCGTGACAGTGTCCCGAGGGACTTTTATTACACCATGGTTACTACATACCTCCCGAAGGGGATACGTGCAGTCAGAACGCAGTAAGATAAGATCGTGACGTTGAAGTTCAATGACTTCAACCTAGGTGACCACAAGAATTAAAACATGCTTTCTCCTTCCAAGTATCTGACCAAGAAGAAGGGGAAGAACTCAAAAATAATCCCCCAACCATGGACTATGAACCTCGCACAGTCCACCCTCTTGAATGTGATGAATATCCCACACTTTGGAAGGCACCAGGAGGTTAACACGTGTGTTAAGCTCCTTCTCTCATGTTACCATGGCCACTACCTATGGCTAGATAGATGCATCACAGTCGATCCGATGTTGATCCATAGGATCACCCGATTGAGCATGAAAGGACCTGACCCGCAAGACTTCTACCTAGGGAAGGCTTCTAACCACGCCCTGGAATAGAGAATTAAGGACACTTATGGTGATGTAGAAAAGGAAACACGAGGCTACATGGTAGCTTCCATCCAGAATGGCGCAATGCGCCTGGCCTGCCAGTTGATCGCAGGGAAGCTAGTGAGGAAGAACCAACCTATAAAAGTCACAGGATTCATTGTTGACCTAGCCGAGAAATGTGTAGAAGGACTCCAGATGAACTGGGTGAAGTACTTGGTCAACCAACTGGAATTAGACTATCATGAAGCTCATGATCAGGGCTATGAGTTCCACTTTAGTTGGGTCTTTATCCCCATCACATTTATCACTTGGGAAATGATGGAAGGTGCGACCTTCTCGAACATCAAACTGTTCAAGCCACTCATTGCGAAGTTCACCATGCTTTGGTACTCGAGCGATATGGGAAAACAGTGGCAGTCAAACGCGGTCTTTCATACCTATTATCTCAAACTAAAGAGGACTATTGAATCTTTCCCTCGCATGACGTCGAACACCATGTATCAATTCCAACCTCTCATGAAGTTTCACGTAGATCGACACTTCATTTATATCACCTCGTGCGCAGATGAGCACAAAGAAGAGCTTCAATCGTACTACAATCTCACAAAGGAGGACATTGAAGATATCACCAAGGACTGGTCTACAGAACTCCTTATCCCCACAAACCCCATAGAAATGTCAGACCCTAAACTAATCGACAGCCCTGAGACGACTCATGAAGCAAAGGATCTCCATGAACCTAACAGAAGGAAGAATACCGAAGAGGTCCAAAACTTGAGCAGTGCATCGTAAGGAACTGCGTCAGTATCACCTAGACGAGGGGGTGATGATGAAGTAGAAGAGAAAAATGGAAAAGAGGACCAACATAAGTAAGGAGAAGTAACACCGCCTAGGGACCCTGCTGATGAGGCTGATCCCTCGAAGAAAAGGAAGGTTTCTCCCATGAAACCCACTTCCCGAAAGAAATCCAGAGCCACCTTGACTAAGATGCAGAATGTGCTCACTGTGGATGATTTCTACTTTATCATCGCAACTTTAGAAGATGCCTCATAGGACATCTTGCAGAAACATGAAGCCAAGAAGGAGGAGATGTATGATAGAATCGAGGTTGAACTCAAAGGGATAAAATAGGCCCTTCAATTCATCCACGCAATATCCACTACGCCCCCACCATTAGAAGCACTTGAGTTGGGAGATGAGCCTACCCAACTCCATAGACTAGATGATGCAATCGAAGCTCCCCTTCATCGCGCACAAGAAGAAACCGAACAGGCCACAGAGGCCCTAAAGAAAGTACAAAAAGTAGTCATAGAGCAACGCCAGTTGCGCAGCAAGAGAAGGTTTCCCTCCAAACTAAGTTTGAAGAAGATAAAGTGAAGATCCAATAAGAGAAAGAAAAGTTGCTCAAATAGAAGGTGGGAGTAAAAGAAGTAGTCAATAGAAAACTTCGCTCTGTGACAAGCTTAGATAAAAAGGAGGAAGACCAAGTGGAACATCAAGTAGAGAAGCTTGTGGAAGCTATCCCATAGCTTCAATAGAGAATCACAGACCTCGAGCTACGAACAGTGCTAAGTACCCCGTAGGACGTGCTAGATCAAAGAGAAGCCACTCCCCAGAGAGCAGTCGAGAGTATCATAACATTCAGTCTGGAATGAAAAAAGATAAGTTCTCACAGTGCACAAAATTATGAGGGACTCACTGAAGATATTGAGTTGAAGGTACTGGATTCACAGCTCCAGGAGGCAAAGAAGCAAGCAACAACAGTACAGACATAGTTGAAGCTCATGTCAGTTTTTGAAAGGATGAAGCGATCCAAGAACAACACACTTCTTAGTAGTAGGTCCACACAATTCAGAGCAAATTCATGGAAGTGACTCAAAGGCTCCAACTAGTCCAGAACAAATCTTGCCAACTGTTTGAGGATATTGAAGGTCGAGGCACAGATTTAGAACAAGTAGTCACTCCAATCGAAAAACGTTAAGAGGGACCTATCAATGAAGAATTCATCCAAGAGTTCATCGAGCAGGAGGCCCTGACGCAGCAACAAGTCGAAGAATCTCGAGCCAAGATCGAGGATTTTGAAGCATAGCTACCCAGATCAGAGTGACTCGGGATGAGTCACAGGTGAGGGTTTGGGGCCTGTTGGCCCTTGACAAAGTTTTGAGGATCCTTGGTCATGTTTGACCTATTTTGGGACTTCGGCAGGCTGTCGAAAATGGAGCACAAGTCAAAACAGAGATCACGAGATCTCAACCCCCTTTTAGGGATTTTTGGGTTTTGGGCTTATGTAATAGGAATGGGAATGTCAGCCCATGGGTTTACCCATGTTTAGTCCCATTTTTTAATGTATAAATAGAAAGCTAGGTGATGTAGGAAGTAGTTCAATATATGTGATCGAAGGGAGGAAAAGTATGCGATGCTAAGTGCTAAGTGTTAATTGCTAAGTGCAAGTGGTAATTGTAATTGCTTTGTGCACACTGTGTGAGACTTGTAGAGCTAAGTGAAAGTGACTATAAGAGACTGTGGAAGGCTTTGTGTTGTACTTCAGAGAAGGAGGATCTAGATATGTGTGCAAATGTCCCATCCTTTGCGGAGTAAGATATCATGGCTTTGTACATGTAGAATATTGAAAAAAAGAAATAAATAAGAAGATTTGGTGGGCGTATCCCCAGGGTGGGGGTGAACCACGTATATCCTGCGTTGTGGTTTCTATGTTCTTTATGGTTTTTATATTGTCTATGTGCTTGAATGCTTAGTGTACTGATGTATGCCTAGAAGGATCTAATATGGTATCTTAGTGCTGAATAATGTGAATAAATTCTATATTTGATCTATGTTGGTATGCTTAGTACTTGAATCTATTAGATCTATATAAATACTGCGTTGATCTGTTGTTAGGTTTTAGTTGCGCTGTAAACTAAGGTTGAATATTGATGAACTGTAACTACTAAGTGCTATGTTAAGGTGTTACAATAATAGATCTATGTCCCAGTTAAGCTTCCAGACACTAGAGTCCTGTAACCACCCCTGCCTCTACCTCGGGTGATACCTCATCTACTTCGCAGGTGTTGCCGAAAGGGCCTGTAGTTAGGGTTTTGTTGGTGCATTGTTGTAGTGTTGAACCATGGGTATGCCCCTTTGCCAACACTTCCAAACCCTTTTCCAACAGGAGGACTATGGTGCGAGATCTCTAAAACACATGGACATGATTCATATCATTTTCCAATGATGCAAAAGTATCGAACAATACCCAAGAGTTCATATTGCAACTTTTGCAAATTAGTGGGTCATGACGATAAAGATTGTAGGACAATGGAATTGATGTGAGAGAGAATGTCAGGTACGTATAGGGTGCAAGAAGAAATGATGACAGTGAAAATTTCACCTCATTTGAACCAGGTACCACATCCATACAACATTATGTAGCAACATTATAACATTGTGCAACATGAGTATAATAACATGCAACCCCACTATAACCATGTGCATAATAATACGGTGCCTTATTATAATGCACCGCGAGGAGAATGAGGGGGATATATAGGTGGAGGACGAGGTAGAGAAGGATTTGGAAGAGGTAGAGGTCCAGTAGTATTCCATAACTTCCAACAACCAGGAAAATATGCAAGGAAATTTTCAATTCCACCTACAACATGAATGTATTGTCATGTAGCAGACCATGATACAGAACAATGCCCAACACTTTTGGGGAAAATTCAAGAAAAACAAAATTATAACAATTAGAATGTTCAGTGGATTTATGTAGAGGTGAGGGATGATGGAAGAAATATCACCATAGTTACATATGGAGGAGCTAAGAAAATAGATGACATAGTATGATAGAATCTATCATAACAGTAATGGGTGAAGAAGAATATTGAACCACAAAAACAATTTGATGTAGGGAAAGAAAAATAAATATTCAAGGAGAAAAGACAGGAGTTCCTCAAGAAATATTTGGTATCTACATCAACTGCACAACATACTCAGAAAGTACCAATGTACGAGATTCCCTTATCAATGGACCATGCTAGTGAAGTACCACCTATAGCGCAAGTACCATAAAGAATTTTCTACAATCATGTGTTATGCTATTGAATTACCAATCATCTATTTGAATGTTGCAAAATATGTTAGAAAAATGTAACACAAAGGTAGAGGGAAAGCTAGAACAAAAAAAAAGCAATCACCTCTATACAAGAAGGAGGACAAGTAGGGTAATCAGACTGAATGCTAACATTGGAGATTTCAATATGGGGGACATCATACTAGATTTAGTCTATGAGGTAAATGTGTTATCCAAGAAGAAATGATAGTGTATGGGAGAGCCCACACTAGTCTATTCACCTTTTCAATTGAAGCTAGCAAACCAACACAGAGTTATACCAATCAGAAGGCTTAATTGTGTGACAATAGATCTAGATGGAGTGTGCACCAAGCTATATTTTGAAGTAATAGAAATAGTATATGGTACAACACCTTATCCATCATTTATTGGGATGGATTGGGAATTTGATAACCAGGCCATAATAAACTTGAAGACAAGGAAGATGAAATTTGAATCAGGATAATATATAGTCATTGCACCATTAGATCCATCAGGAGGAGAAAGGTTTGTAGAACCCACTTTCCTAGACCTGGAGGAAATCAACCAGTTATACATAACCACTGCACATTAGGAATATTATGTTGACCCAAATGAATACAGAGTACTCAACTGGAGGAGCATCACATCCTATGCTTCTGACTCAAATACAGGGTTGGAAAATTGGCAGCAAATATTACATGAAGTATCCACAAGAAGGTTCACAAGAATAGACCGCACAGTAAGATGGGTGGGTACAAAGATAAGAGAACCTTGTTGGCACAGAGGAAGACCTGAGGTTCAATGCTTCAACAACACACCAACAAAACCTTAACTAATGGATCTTTCGGCAACAACCACAAAGAAGATGATATATAAGTCCCACCCAAGGTAGAGGCAGCGGGGGTTGCAGGACTCAAGTGTCTACAACCTAGCTGGGACACAGATTTGTGATTACAATACTTAAAAAAGCACTTAGAAGTTAACATTTTGTTGGAAAAGGGGAAGACCCAAGGTTCAATACTTCAACAATGCACCAAAAAAACCCTAACTATCATCCCTTTCGGAAATACCTGCAAAGAAGATGAAGTCTCACCCGAGGTTGAGGCAGGGGTGGTTGCAGGACTCCAGTGTCTGCAACCTTAGCTGGGACATAGATCTGTGATTACAACACCTCAACAGAGAACTTAGTAGTTATAGTTAATTAGTATTAATCCTTTGTCTACATCGCAAATAAACCCTAATTACAACACAACATAGTATTCAACAAGATTCAACACATATAAGCACTTAGCCTAAATAAACAAGTCAGATTTGGCATTTATTCACATTACCGAGCACAAAGCTATTATATCAGATGCTTCTAACATTCATAAATATAACAACACTAAGCATAAATCACATCAAAGGCACAAATAAATAATCAAGATGCACAAAGAAGCCATAACACAGGACACACAACAACAGGATATACGTGGTTCACCCCCAGCCTAGGGCTACGTCCACCAACTCTTCATCTTCTTTATTATCTTTTGTCAATCATCTACATGCACAGATCCATAAGGTCTTACTTTGCATAGGACAGGATATATGCATGCACCTCGCCAGATCCTCCTTCCCCAAGGTAGGTTATAGCACAAAGCCTTTACACAATCTCTTACAGTCACTTGCACTTAGCCTTGCAAGCTTCACACAATATGCACAAAGAATGTATAACTATCACTTTCTCTTAGCACAACATCACACAGATGTCTATATCATCCCTCTCTTCAATCTCTTAGACATCTATTTATACATTACAAAATGGGCCTAAACATGGGTAAACCCATGGGCTGACATCCCCATACCCATTACATAAGCCCAAAACACAAAAATCCCTAAAAAGGGGCCCAGATTCTGCAATCTCTTCTTCAACTTGTGATCCACCTTTGATAGTGTGTTGAAGTCCCAAAATAGGTCAAACCTGACCAAGGATTTCCAAAACTTGGTCAAGGACCAACAAGCCCCAAACACTCACTTGTGAATCGTATTGAGTCACTCTGATCTGGGTAGCTCTACTTCAAAAGACTCGATCTTGGCTCAAGATGCTTCGACCTTCTATTGCACCAAGGTCTCCTGCTCGATGAACTCCTAAAGAACTACCTCATTCACAGGTCCATCTAAGTATTTTTTGACTGAAGTGACTACCTGTTCCAACTCTACTCCTTGTCCTTCAATATCCTCAAACAGTTGGCAAGATGCATCCCAGACTGGCTAGAGCCTCTGAGTCACTTCCATGACTTTTCTCTATATGGTATGGACCTCCTATTGAGGAGTGCATTGTTCCTGACATATTTTCATTATTTCAACTGTTGATGTTGAAACAGATCTTAAAATCTTTTATCCTTAAGGCCTAGATTTTTATTTTTTGTGTTTTTCGGGTTTCGACTTTCCTAAAATAAGAATTTCGTCATTCCTAAATTCGCGATACCTTTTTATCAATTATTTTTTGGATAACGAACGGAAAAAAAGTTTACAAAAATATAAATTTTCCAACGCTCTTTTGAAAAATTATTTAAAATGGGTTGTAATTTTAAATTTGCGATTTTTTAATTTAAACGTTAAAGAAATCGGGATTTGGGGTTTTTTGCAAACAAATGTTTGATGCAAATTGAATCATGAAACCCGATCCCCGATTTCCCGAAACATTGGAACCTTAATTTAAAAAATGAATTAGTTTAGTCTCTTCTAAGAAAGGTTTAAGGTTAACATAATTATGTCGTGATTTCGGGATTCGCGGTTCTATGAGAGCGCGTCTCTTGTCATCATGTTTCCCGAAATCCTGATTTCCGATACCCCAATCTATAAGTCACGTTAAATTAAACTTTTTCTGTTTTATCTTTAATCGTGATTATTTAATTAATTAAGATAAGTTCAGTCCTATTTTGAAAAAAGAAACAAGCCATCACGATTTTGTGATTTTGGGATTCGCGGTTCTATGAGAACACATCTCCTGTCATCATGTTTCCCGAAATCCCGATTTCTGAAATCCTGAAAAAAGTCTAATCTCAATGAATTAACGTGCTAAAAACAGTTAAATCCTAATTAAAGCATCGCGATTTCGAGATTTCGCATTTTTGGATTTCGTTTTTTCATCGAATACATACCTCTCGACATCAGGATTTCCGAAACCCCCAAAAAATGAACTTTTCAGCCTTAAATTATGATTAATATTAATTAACCTTTTCTTAAAAACAAGATTAATGGAAATCATATTAAGCGTTCATTTATGTTTCGCTCACCCATTAAGTAGGTTTCTCGTTTTCTTCAAAACCCGAAGGTACTTAAATACGGACATTAAAAGCGTATCTCGGTAAAATATCTTCTGCATTAAGAGCTTTTATTTCGTGACAGCTGTGCAAATATCGTCATTTTAAAATATATTCAAAATTACATTCGAATGTCTATGTTATCGTTCTAAGATGAGCTCATTCATCCATTAGTTGTTACAGGTTTCCAATTAAACACAGAAGTCATGGCACCCAAAGAGGCACCTAAAAAGAATGAAGATGCACAGGAAGGAGATATTATCTCCAATACCACTCCACATGCTTTAGATTATATTAAATCATGGACTCAAATCTCAGATTTGGTAGAATATGAATTAGAGAACGCTCATCCTGACTCCGAAAATCATTTCCGGGACATAGCTGAGTCTGAGCTTCATAAGATTGTTGCGCATCCGAGGCTGGTGGCATACACTAATATGATCAACTGGGCTCTGGATAAGGTAGATATCCCAACAAGGAGCATTCAAAATGAGCAAGGAGATATCATCGGCTCATTCAGGCCAGAGCACATTCAAGTAATGTATAAACTCTCGCCGAATCATAAACATACTTTTAATGCTGAATTTTTAGCTGAGTTTCAGAGAAAGGAATGTATTGAGGCAGACCAGACATATCCCGACATGA
>SNQJ01S0047009.1:4431-19091 GCA_010110895.2 Picea sitchensis | reverse complement strand
CATATGTACCCACTAGTTCTGTAAAAGATATTTTGGTTCAAGCAGACAGTGATGGTAAAAGAGGAAGATGGCTTGCCAAAATTCAAGAGTTCGACTTGGAGGTTAAACCGACCAAATTGGTAAAGGGACAAGGTTTAGCTAAAATTTTAGCTGAATCCAATTTCAGGGCTCTTGGGATAAACAGTTCTCAGGAGGAAGAAGGATGGGTAGACGTGAATGAACTTGAGGACCAAATAGTCGAAAACAGGATCGAGGAGAAATTCGCGTCGTCAAATTGGTACAAGCACATAGTAACATACTTATTAACTTTGAAATTTCCAACTGCCTTATCTCCATCCAAAGTTAGAATGCTAAAGTTGCATGCAGTTAAATATTGTATTTCTGAAAAACGATAATACTGGAAAGACCCGCTTGGTTTCCTCTTGGTCTGTCTGGTCGAATCAGAAACAAAAGAAGTTATAGGTCAATTTCACGAAGGAGTTTGTGGAGGACACCACGCTTGGAGGGCTACGACATATAAAATCATGAGGATTGGTTATTACTGGCCTAAACTTTTCCCATATGTCAATGCTAAGGTACGAGCTTGCAGCCCTTGCCAATTATTTGCAGGAAAACATAAACTGTCAGCGATGCCATTGGTCCCAGTCAAAACAGAAGCTCCTTTTCAACAATGGGGACTTGACTTCATAGGTGAGATTAATCCTCATTCAAGTGCTCAACACAGATGGATCCTGACTGCTACAGACTATTTTACCAAATGGGTGGAAGTTATACCAACAAGGAAGGCTACTGATTCAGTAGTTATAGACTTCTTAGAAGAAAATACCGTGTCTAGGTTCGGCTGTCCTAGAAAGATAGTCACAGACAATGCACAAGCTTTTAAGTCTATGGAAATGGTCAGCTTTTTCCAGAAATATAATATTGTGTTGGTTCATTCCACAGCATACTACCCATAGGGAAATGGTCTGGTAGAATCTTCAAACAAGAGCTTGATCAGTATAATCAAGAAAGTGTTAAACGAAAATAAAAAGTCTTGGCATTTGCATTTAAAATATGCTCTATGGGAAAATCGGATAGGCACAAAAAAGTCTATCGGTACTTCTCCTTTTCAAATGGTATATGGAACAGATGTAGTATTTCCCATAAACTTAGCACTTCCTATGATGAAACTATGGCAAGACGAGAAGGAAGAGCCAAATTCTCTCACAAGAAGGATAAATCAATTGATTGAAGTTCAACAACACAGGGCTGTAGTGGATGAAAAGTTGCAGAAGTACTAGGACGACATGAAGGTATTATTTGATCGTAAAGAAAAGGACATGAATTTTCTCCCTGGAGATCTGGTTTTGAGGTGGGATGCTTGAAAAGAAGATTCAGGAAAAAAATGGTAAATTTGATCATATTTGGTATGGACCATTTAAGGTAGCATCTCCTGAAGGAAAAAAATCATTTCTGCTTGAAAATTTGGATGGTAAGATCTTGAATGCCCCTATCAATGGGCGTTTTTTGAAGTATTACATAGAATAATTAATTTACAGACAATCTCATTTTATATACCATTTTGTTTTTCATTTTTAGAAAATCTATTCTCATTTTGTAAATAAATAAAAATTAGTTAAGTTTTTATACCAAAAAATATATATATATATATATATATATATATAATAAAAAGAAAAGAGTCCAAAGAGTTATTTTTGAAATCATAACCTATGTTTTATGGCTTACAGATTGTTGAAAATCTCCTTTTATACCCTTGATACTGTGTTTCACGTTTTCGGGCTTTCTCATCAAAGTAGGAGAGATTATGTATTAACCTTGAAAATCAACAAATGATTAAATTCAGTAAGACCAGTCTTCATAGTTCTTATTCTTTGACTAAAAGTGATTATGTTTGGGTTAATTCTGATTCTCTTAGGTTTCTTAACAGTTTGTCTGAGGATTTAAGCTTGCTCAAAAGAAAACTCCTGAAAATAATCTTTCCCTTTTTCTGTACAGACTGAGGAGTTTTGAAAGTTGAGAAACATTGGTCTAGAATAATCAAAACAGGTTGAAAAACCTCTATTATAAATTTTTATACAGATAACCACCCCTGATATTTTAAGTATCATTGACTTCCCCCGCTTCATATGCACAAGCTAACTATAAGATAGATGGTGAAAGGAAATTCATATTTGATTGCCCCCATCTAGTCTCACAGATGATGAAAGGAAATTCATTTAAATGATTTCCCTTGTATAAATAAAAAAGGGATAGATAACTTCATCGGGGTACTGAACAGGCCTGCTGGCAGTGAAGCAATATCTGAACATAAAATTAGCACTCGAAGCGGTGAAAGGAAATTCAGTAAAAAGGGATAGATAACTTCACCGGGGTACTGAACAGGCCTGCTGGCAGTGAAGCAATATCTGAGGTGTCTGTAAGGTTGTCATACTTATCTATTACTCTATTCTAGTTATCAGTTTTTCGAAACCGGATACTCATCTTAAGTCAAAATAGAGCTCCCCAATTAAAAATTAAAAATTTTATTTCGATTGATGTAAGCTGAAATTTACAAATCTATTGAGTTTCCTAAGATTGTTCTAATCATCTTAATACTAACTTAAATTTAGAACGAGAAGGAGAATATTATGAAGAACAATACAACTGAGTTTAAAGCAAATAAAAAGTTTTGAAAATCTTTTCAAAGGTTTTATAAAATCTATTTTTCCTCTCCTTTAACAGTTTAGCAGTGATAAACCCTTGACACCATTTACCCAATGAAGGCACTGAGTCTACATGTTGTCCTCGTACCACAGGGAGACGAGGTCCCCAATTGGAGCCTATGTTCAAACAGATCTTAAAATCTTTTATCCTTAAGGCCTAGATTTTTATTTTTTGTGTTTTTTCGGGTTTCGGCTTTCCTAAAATAATTATTTAGTCATTTCTAAATTCGCGATACCTTTTTATCAATTATTTTTGGATAACGAACGGAAAAAAAAGTTTACAAAAATATAAATTTTCCAATGCTCTTTTGAAAAATTATTTAAAACGGGTTGTAATTTTAAATTTGCGATTTTTTAATTTAAATGTTAAAGAAATCGGGATTCGGGGTTTTTTGCAAACAAATGTTTGATGCAAATTGAATCACGAAACCCCGATCCCCGATTTCCCGAAACATTGGAACCTTAATTTAAAAAATGAATTAGTTTAGTCTCTTCTAAGAAAGGTTTAAGGTTAACATAATTATGTCGCGATTTCGGGATTCGCGGTTCTATGAGAGCGTGTCTCTTGTCATCATGTTTCCCAAAATCCCGATTTATGAAACCTCGATCTATAAGTCATGTTAAATTAAACTTTTTTTGTTTTAGCTTTAATCATGATTATTTAATTAATTAAGATAAGTTAAGTCCTATTTTGAAAAAAGAAACAAGCCATCGCGATTTCATGATTTCGAGATTCGCGGTTCTATGAGAACACATCTCCTGTCATCATGTTTCCAGAAATCTCGATTTCTGAAATCTCGATTTCTGAAATCCCAAAAAAAGTCTAATCTCAATGAATTAACGTGCTAAAAACATTTAAATCCTAATTAAAGAATCATGATTTCGCGATTTCGCATTTTTGGATTTCGTTTTCTCATCGACTACATACCTCTCGACATCAGGATTTCCGAAACCCCGAAAAAATGAAGTTTTCAGCCTTAAATTATGATTAATATTAATTAACCTTTTCTTAAAAACAAGATTAATGGTAATCATATTAAGCGTTCATTTATGTTTCTCTCACCCATTAAGTAGGTTTCTCGTTTTCTTCAAAACCCGAAGGTACTTAAATACGGACATTAAAAGCGTATCTCGGTAAAATATCTTCTGCATTAAGAGATTTTATTTCGTGACAACTGTGCAAATCTCTTAATTTTAAAATATATTCAAAATTACATTCGAATGTCTGTGTTATCGTTCTAAGCTGAGCTTATTCATCCATTTGCTATTACAAGTTTCCAATTAAACACAGAAGTCATGGCACCCAAAAAGGCACCTAAAAAGAATGAAGACGCATAGGAAGGAGATATTATCTCTGATACCACTACACATGCTATAGATTCTATTAAATCGTGGACTCAAATCTCAGATTTGCTGGAATATGAATTAGAGAACACTCATCCTGACTCCGAAAATCATTTCCGGGACATAGCTGAGTCTGAGCTTCATAAGATTGTTGTGCGTCTGAGGCTGGTGGCATACACTGATATGATCAGCTGGGCTCTGGATAAGGTATATATCCCAACAAGGAGCATTCAAAATGAGCAAGGAGCTATCATCGGCTCATTCAGGCCAGAGCACATTTAAGTAATTATGTATAAACTCTAGCCGAATCATAAACATACTTTTAATGCTGAATTTTTAGTTGAGTTTCAGAGAAAGGAATTTATTGAGGCAGACCAGACATATCCCGACATGATTAGAGGATGGGCGAGGTCTGAAGCAAATTTTAGGGCTGATTCTCATGGGATTTATGCTACAGCCTCCTTAAATGAATATATGGTTTATATATCCATTATGTTATGCAGACTTTTCGGGAGAAAAGATCCCTGTCACTTTCATGCAGACTGGGTACCCTTTTTAGAGNCATGCTATAGATTCTATTAAATCGTGGACTCAAATCTCAGATTTGCTGGAATATGAATTAGAGAACACTCATCCTGACTCCGAAAATCATTTCCGGGACATAGCTGAGTCTGAGCTTCATAAGATTGTTGTGCGTCTGAGGCTGGTGGCATACACTGATATGATCAGCTGGGCTCTGGATAAGGTATATATCCCAACAAGGAGCATTCAAAATGAGCAAGGAGCTATCATCGGCTCATTCAGGCCAGAGCACATTTAAGTAATTATGTATAAACTCTAGCCGAATCATAAACATACTTTTAATGCTGAATTTTTAGTTGAGTTTCAGAGAAAGGAATTTATTGAGGCAGACCAGACATATCCCGACATGATTAGAGGATGGGCGAGGTCTGAAGCAAATTTTAGGGCTGATTCTCATGGGATTTATGCTACAGCCTCCTTAAATGAATATATGGTTTATATATCCATTATGTTATGCAGACTTTTCGGGAGAAAAGATCCCTGTCACTTTCATGCAGACTGGGTACCCTTTTTAGAGAAAGCTTCAGAAGGAAATGGTTTTAACTGGCATAAAATTTTGTCGGATAACCTAACGCAAGAAATTTTAAATTACAAAGAAGACAAGTCAAAGGGACAACCAGTGTCTTTTTATATGTCTGCATACATTATGGATGCAATCTGTTTTATGAACCAGTTTCCATTAATGAATTGGAGTTGGAGAATATCATGTCGAGAACCCATTCATAAATACCACTCGGCCCTTTGGGAAGAAAAAGCTACAGACGTTTTTTACGAGGTTTATCATTTTGTCATTATTCCTATGCACACATTATTTTTTGGATGTGAACCCCCTCGCATTTCTGATGCAATCATAGAAAGTCTTAAATTAGTTGTTGACTAGTTTATTGAGGAAATTTTTTCCTATGTTAGGTTTTATGGTTGTTCCATTCCCCCTCATGCACTCCCAAAATTCCTACCAAACAGATTGGTCTGCAGAGAAATAGCTCATCAGATAGCCAAGGGCGGTGTTGGATTAGAATTAAAAGCACCTCAGAAAAAAGCATGGCCATCTTTCCCTGTTCATGTTGGGAAATTTTCTTTATCAAATTTAGGCCATTCTAAGGTAGAGGCTGAGTAATTACAAGAAGTGAAATTAGTAAATATTGAGCACAGAAAATATGACCCCTACCAAATAATAAGTAGGCATTACATACATTGTAATCTAAAGGCATATGAACATGAAGTATCTATATATGATGATATTTTTAAAGATGTTAAGTCTTATGAAGAAGTGTTGAATAGAGTTCAGGCCTTGCCACCTGACTCACAGAATGGATTCACATCTTTTCAAATCCATAGGCGAAGTTGCCTACCTAAGATTTTACAGGGTGAAATTTTGACTCCATCACCAGAACAACAAGGACCCCCTCCAGGGTTTGAAACTAATATACAAGATAAAGCAAATAAAAAAGGTAAGTTGAAAAATACCAAGATACCTTCCCAAGATACAGAGGGTTCTCAAACAAAAGAAACGGTAATGGATAAGGGAAAAGAGCCAGAAACAATTCCATAAATCATGAAGAATGTTCCAGAAAAGATAGGAGGAACTTCTTCAACAGAACTTGGTAGTCCTATCACCTCTTTAACTCCATTACAGTCGACTTTTGGAACCCCCCATGAAGGAGTTTTATATGTCAATGATCTAGAGCCAATTTCAAGAGATGAAATCCCCCCATCAGATTACGTTTTCTGTAAAAAGTGAAGAGCAGTCTTGAAACAGGAAATTCATCCAAGAGGAGAAGGGATGATTAAAAAGCATAGGGTTATTATAGATGGAAGGAAACTCAAGGATGGATAATTTGCTACAGAATTAGCAGGTACAATGGGTGCTATAGCATCAACTAATATGTATTATGTTGGTAATTTAACAACTATGCTTGAACAGAAGGATCAAACAATAAATCAGTTGCAAGACAAATTAAAAGAGAATGAAAGAAATATTAGTTGGGGAATACAAAAGGGTCTAGAACAAGATAGACTAAAGGATATACAAGAAATCTAGAAATTGAATAAAGACTTGGATGAGGAAAAACACTTAATACAGGTCACACAGGAACAGGTTCGAAAGCTGGGAGAAGAAAACAAACATTTGCAAGATAAGATTATTTCTATTACTAACCAGGTAGTAGAACTTGAAAATTTCAAGACACAAGCATTGGAGATATATTTGAGAATAGAGGAAGAACAGCAGAAAGTGTTCTTGAATCTGGATGTAATTCAAAATTATTTTCAAGAATCAAATAAGTCTTTGGAGAATGTGTTCCAGAAATAAAGGGAGGCGAAAGCAGCTAGAACAACTTTTCAGAAGGCAGTGGCTTTCTCATCAAAGGAAGAAATTGGAAAGAATCAGAAATTATCTATTTATGAACAGGTTAAAGGGGACATAATGGTAAAAGTGTGGAAAGAAAAATTGGACGAATATAAACGAATCACAAGAGAACTTAATGAGGATTGCCAGGGAATATTCGATCTCTTAGAAAGAGATTCATTGAATATCGGAACAGATGACTATTCTGGATTATTAGGAGAAATTAATATTGCCAAGTACCAACTAAGGTTAAAAGAAGAGCTGGAGAAAATGAAAACAGAGATTGCTAAAATTAAATTAATCAATATAAAAAAGATCAACAAGTGGATGGTGAATTCAAATCTAAAGTTGAAAACTGTTAAATTCACAGAAAGGATGATAGAAAATCGTTTGCCCGAATTGCAGAAAAGATTTTTCTCATTTGAAGCAAATGAGATACCCGATGGTCCCAGGATGTTTGTGAATTTTTTGGGAAAATGTGTTCATTGTATTGAAATGGAGAAAGGAAGTTCGTCAACGCAAGCTTAAAACCTTTTTTAAATGTTTTTATTATTAGA
This sequence comes from Picea sitchensis, assembly GCA_010110895.2. Taxonomy (NCBI): domain Eukaryota; kingdom Viridiplantae; phylum Streptophyta; class Pinopsida; order Pinales; family Pinaceae; genus Picea; species Picea sitchensis. The sequence goes on along the minus strand of SNQJ01S0047009.1, from coordinate 11,559 downwards.
AATTAGAAAGAAATTGTAAACAGTTGACATTATTTTTATGTAACCGTAATATTAGGAAGTTGGTTAGTCACCAACAAATTTTTTTGATGAAAATGTATAAATATAGTTTCTAAAGGTTGAGAAAGGGCTTCAGAATTTTGGAGAGAGTCATTTTGTAATATCAATTTTCAAATACATCATAATACAGATCACAAACGAGATTCTGGATCCTGCAAATTTGTAGCTATGTGTCTTCACCCTGTTAATTATACTTTGTTGAATTTTTACTTTCAATGTTTTTCTAACAAGTAATCAATTTGAAGTTATATACATCATTGATTTATATTTCAGATTGGTTTGGATGTCAAATGATTTACAGTTTTTCCTCTGAAATCGCTTTTAGTAATTTTAAGACCTGTAAAACTTTTGTTCCTTAATACTTAACTCTTGTTAGAAACCTCGTTTTTCTTTCATCATTGTCTATTGAAATATGAGATTCTTTCTTGATTAAAGCCTCATATTTTTCTGTAGTGTTTATTTGTTATTTTACGATTCTCGGAATGGTTACAAATCCAGGAAACGACCTCGAATGTGTTTACATTACTGTTTTGAATTTTAAAATTGTTTTTCTTATTCTCATCTATGGAAAATTTGAAGTAACAAATTGATTAAAATCCTTTTACAAATAAATAAAGTTTTATCATCCATGATTGTCCCAAGTAGAAGACAACCCAACATTGAACCAGGCCTTCAGGATCAAACCAGTATTGCCTTGAATTTATTTAATACCAGTTTAAAAATAGCAACTAACCGAGTTGAGTTAGAAAGTTCATGGGCTGCTATTGAGTGAGACATTAGCATCCAAGAACAACAGGAAGCAAGACAGAGGCAGTTGAGAAACTGATTCTTCTTTAATCTTCCTTTCATTTCTGATTCTCAAATCATTTCTTTTAAATCATTTACGGATGCCTTGACGATATGCTTTATAGCCTTAAAGCATAAACTCGGTAACAACAGTTGACAGGAGCTTCAGTTACGCCTGTGTTGTCGTTTCCTGCTACTCTTCCTCCTGGAGCTGTGACTCCAGTGTCTTTAATTCAGGGTATTCAGTAAGTCACTCATAAGTCTGTGCACTTCTACTACTAAGTTGTTGAAATTCCAAAGCTACTTCTCTAATCCGGTCAATTTTTCTCTAGGCATTGGCTTCTCTTTGGTCTCGCACGTCCTGCAGAGTACTTGGTACTGTTCATAGCTCTATATCTGTTATTCGCTATTGAAGTTGTTGGATGGCTTCAACAAGTTGTGTTACTTGATGCTCCACTAGGTCTTCCTCCTTTTTCTCTAAGCCTGTCATAGAGAGAAGTGATCTGTTGATTGATTCTTTTAATCCAACCTGCTCCACGAGAATCTTTTCTTTCTCGTGTTGGATCTGCAACTTTTCCTCTTCAAACTTTGCTTGGAGGGAAGCCTTCTTCTATTGCACAACCCTGCGTTGCTCTATTACTTCCTTTTGTGCTTGCTTGAGGGCCACTGTGGCCTATTCTATTTCTTCCTATGTGCGATGAAGGAAAGCCTCAGTCGCATCGGCTAGTCTGCAGAGTTGGGTAGGCTCATCTCCCAACTCTTTTTCTTTTGATGGAGGGGGTGCAGTGGAAACTATGCGGCTGGAGGGAAGGGCATGTTGTACCCCTCGCATTTCTGCTTCAATTTTCTCATACATGGTCTCTTACTTAGATTCATTTCTCTACAAAAGATCTTCTGAGGCGTCCGATACAGCTGCGATGATGAATTCAAATTCATCGAGCATGAGCTTAGTCTGCATCTTGGTCTTACTAGTTTTTTACTTCTTCTGCAATGTGGGTTTCGTGGGAGAAACCTTTCTCTTGTGATATGGATCTGCATCTTCAGGGGGATTTTGTGGTGGTATGGCTAGGTTTCTGATCATAACTACTATTCTAAGAATTCGAGAACATCAATATAACGATTATAATGCCTCCAACGGTCATATTTCTTCACCATGGCGAAGTGTCAATCTGAGTTGCTATGATATTCCGGCGAAGTTCAAATTCTAGATACCATCCTTCTATAAAGTCTTCTCTAGAAATTCCTATAATTTCTCCAACTTTTCCCTCTTCTTGTTGAGATTTCTATCCTTCTTCCCTGTGATCTGCGTTAATAGGTTCCTCTTCCCATTCTGATTCTTATCTCCTCTTGGCATAGTAAATTTGCATCGTTTATGGTCTTTCATAAGGTCCAGGTCCAATACTTCTTCTTTGTCTGGGGTAGGCACTCTACTCTCTTGTACAGGTAGATGTTTCATGTCAGCTTGTGTTCTTTCAACATCGACAGCCAGATTTATGGTCCTTAGTAGCTTCGAATGGTTTTATTGTTCTTCCATTAAGTGTGTTATTCTCTTACCCAAGAAGTCTCTTAGTTCTTGCGTTTTCTGTTCTAGAGCTTCCTCTTCTTGTTTTCTTCGGATCTGATCTTTCTCAATCCAGGTTTTTCCTAGTAACATAGCAAATGAGGTGTTTTTCTCAATAAATTTAGCAACCTCAAATTCTTCTTCTGTCGAAGTTCCATGAGCACTCATAGATGTCTAGGTAAGTCTTCCACATAGGGATATCAACTTTCCTCTAAATAATTCTATTCCTCCCAATGAGGGAATCATAGCAGGCTTTCCTAAAATTTCTGAAGTTCTTTCTGTCATGACATTCACCTGTGTTTCCTCATCCAAAAAACAGTCTATGTCAAAGTCTCATATTCTTGCTTCTATGCATTATTTTTCTTTTAAGATCTCTGATAAGTTGATATCTCTGTGGTCATTCAGGGTTTCTTTCATTTGTAGTAATACAATCTCTTATTCTTTCTGGGGTTCTTCCATGGTCTTAATTTTTGAGTCTTTCTCATGCTTATCTTGTTCCATATTTATTCATTCAAGTTTAGCAATCATTTTAGGGAAATCTAGAACTTCATGGTCCATAGCTTTACAACGAAGACAACTAGCTCGTCTATTAGGGAAATCCTTAGCAAGATGGCCTAGTCTTCTAGAACTGTAACAAAGCGTTAATCCTCTCTTTCTCTTAAATGATCCCAACATTTCTTGTAACATAGTATTCAACAAGATTCAACACATGTCAACACTTATCCTAAATAAACAGAACCGATCTAGCATTTATTCACATTACCAAGCACAAAGATATTATATCAGATGCTTCTAACATTCATAAATATAACAAAACTAAGCATAAATCACATCAAAGGCACAAAGAAATAATCAATATGCACAAAGCAGCCATAACACAAGACACACAACAACAGGACATATGTGGTTCACCCCCAACTCAGGGTTGCGTCCACTAACTCTTCGTCTTCTTTATTATCTTTTGTCAATCATCTACATGCACAGAGTCATAAGGTCCTACTCCACATAGGACAAGATATCTACATGCACCTCGCCAAATCCTCCTTCCTCGAGCTAGGTTACAACAAAAATCCTTTACACAATCTCTTATAGTCACTTGCACTTAGCCTTGCAAGCTTCACACAGTATGCACAAAGCATGTATAACTATCACTTGCACTTATCACATCATCACACAGATGTATTTATCGTCTTCCTCTTACATCGCCTAGACATCTATTTATACATTACAAAATGGGAATAAATATGGGTAAACCCATGGGTCGACATCCCCATACCCATTATATAATCTCATAATAAAAAAAAACTAAAAAGGGGCCGAGATTCTGCGATATATGCTTAGACTTGTGCTCCACCTTCGACACCCTATCAAAGTCCCAAAATAGGTCAAACCTAACCAAGGATTCCCAAAACTTGTTCAAGGGCCAACACATTCATTAGCATTTAACCCTTATTCACATCGCAGGTAAAACCCTAATTACAGAGAAAAGCAGTATTCAACAAGATCTAACACATCTAAGCACTTAGCACATAGAAATAGATCAGATCTAGCATTCATTCATATTACTAAGCACTAAGATACCATATCATATGCATCTAACATACAGAAATATGATAGCACTAAGCATAAATCACATCAATCACACAAAGAAACCATAACACGTGATATAAGTGGTTTATCCCCAGTGTGGGGCTACGCCCACCAACTCTTCTTCTTCTTTATTATCTTATTTCAATACTCTCACATGCATAGAGCTACAAATACAACTCTGCATAACACATGATATCTACGCGTACCTTGTCAGATCCTCCTTCCCCAAGCTTGGCACATCACAAAGCCTCTTTACAATCACTTGCACTCATCTCTACAAGTTATCAACACACAGTATGCACAAAGCCTTTACAATCACATAGATCGACTACTTACATTGCTTGCACTTATGATGATATCACCCTTAGCACCCCCTACTTACATCGCCTAGCTTTCTATTTATACATTACAAAAGGGGCCAAAGCATGGGTAAACCCATGGGCCGACATCCCATACCCGTTACATAAACCCTAAACCCAAAAATGCCAGCAAAAGGGGGTTACATTCCACAATCTCCACTTCTCCTTGCGCTTTGTCTTTGACCAGCCTGTCAAAGTCCCAAAATTGTTTAAACATGACCAAGGTTCTCCAAAACTTGGTCGAGGGCCAAAAGACCCTGAACACTCACCTGTGACTCATCTCGAGCCACTCTGATCTAGGTAACTCTATGTTGAAGGCCTCGATCTTGGCTCAAGCTTCTTCAACCTGTTGTTTCACCAGAGTCTCCTGCTCTTTGAACTCCTGAATAACCTTCTCAATGATAGGTCCTTCCAATCATTGTTCAACTAAGGTGACCACTTGTTCTAGTTGTGCGCCTTGTCCTTCAGTCTCCCCAAAAAGTGTGCAAGCTTCATCCTGCACTGGCGGGAGCCTCTGGGTCACTTCCATGACTTTACTTTGGATGGAATGGACCTGTTGTTGAACTGTGCATTGTTCCTATGACCTTTTCATCCTCTCGACCGGTGATAGTAGCTTCAATTGTGCTTGCACTATTTCTTCTTGTTTCTTTGCTTCCTGGAGTTGTGACTCGAATGTCCTTAGTTCAGGGTCCTCTGCAAGGCGCTCATAGGTCTGCGCACTTCGACTGTTGAGTTTCTTGCATTCCAAGGTCAATGATTTGATTCTCTCAACTACGCTCTGAGAAGTTTCCTCTCTCTGATCTCGCACTTCCTACGGAGTGCTTGGTATGGCTTGTAGTTTCAATTTTTCTATTCGTGCTTAGATATGATGAATGGCTTCAGTGAGCTTCCCCACCTGCCTCTCGGTGACTTCTTATTCCCTCTGTTCTAATCCTATCACAGAGAAAATTTCTCTGGTGACTTCTTCTTTAACTCCCATCTGCTCTGCAAGAAGCTATTCTTTCTCCTTCTGGATCTGCACTCTATCCTCTGCAAACTTCACCTGGAGGTCATATTTTTCTTGTTGGGAAACCCGATGTTGATATATGGATTCCTCTTTTACTTTCTTCAGGGCCTCTGTCTCATGTTCATTTTCCTCCTAGACACGACAAAGGCAAGCTTTTGTCGAGTCTGCTAATCTACGTAGTTGGGCAGGCTCATCTCCCAACTCTATTACTTCTAATGGAGGTGGCGCAATAGACACTGTGTGGCTCTAATAGAGATCATGTTGTACTCCTTTAAGATCTTCTTCAATCCTATCAAACATTGTCTCATGTTTGTCTTGGCTTTGTTGCAAGATATCCTTCGAGGTGTCTGACACAACAACAATGATAAGGTCAATGTCATCCATTGTTAGCATAGTCTGAAATGGTGTTTTATTGGCTTTTGACTTCTTCCGTGATGTAGGTTTCTTTGGAGAAACATTTATTTTCTTAGATGTCTCTGTTTCTTTGAGGGGATCTTTAGGCGGTGTTACTTTGCCCTGCTTCTTCTTGTCTTCTTTCCCTTCATCCTCTTCTTTGTCCACTTCTTCATATCCTCCTCCTTCAGGTGATTCTAATGCAGTCTCTTCTGAGGCATTGTTCAGTTCTTGTACATATTCCTTCTTTTTCTTCCTACTGTTGTTGGGTGCATCATACTCTTCTTGAGTGACTATTGGACTTCTGATGAGATCGGGGTCAGACAGTTCTGCCTGTTCTACTCGTACCAAGAATTTTGCAGGCCATTATTTTGTTATTTCCTTCATATGTTCCTCAGTGAGCTTATAGTGACTCTGCAACTCCTCCTTGCTTTCATCTCTGTGTGCAGTGATATATATGAAATGCATGTCTACGTGGAACTTGGAAAATGCCCTGAATCGATGCAATGTATTTGGTGTCATGTGAGGGAAGGATTCAATGGCCCTCTTCAACTGCATATAATAGGTGTGGAACACCACGCTTGAATGTTATTTCTTCACCATGTTGCTCAAATACCATAGTGTAGTGAACTTCACAACTAGTGGTTTAGACAACTCAATTTCAGGGAAGGTCGCTCCTTCCGGCATCTCCCAAGTAGTGAAGGTGATGAGAGTCAGTAGCCAAATGAAATGAAACTCATAACCCTGATCCTGAGCATTGCAGTATTCTTTCTCTAACTGGTTGACGAGGTATCTCGCCCAGTTCATTTGCAACTCTTCAATGCATTTTCCTGCGATATCGACGATGAACCCCGTGACCTACATTGGCATATTCTTTCTAACTATATTACCAACATAATAAAGGAAAAAACAAAGTAGGTTGGTCATACGTTGTTAGATATGATCCAAGAGGAAGACCAATAAAGTACAATCATGTAGCCGAGGATGAAGATAATAACGAGGAAGAAGATCATGATTATGAATATCAGGAGTAGGTGGCTCATGTAGTCGATGTGTTAGACAAAGAATTTGAAGAGGTTGATCATCCAAATGTAGGAGATGACGATCTCATTGACAATATCGATAACTATAGTAGCAAAAATGACGTTGATGATGATGTAGATAGGAATGATCCTTTCAACAATATCGATTTTGGACCAGATCCTAATACAGATGTGTAACTGGATGAAGAAGAAGATGATTGATATTTAATTCATGTTGAAAAGAAGAGGTATGTGTTTATATCTTTTATGTGATCTTTATATGTTTTAATGTTGTATAATATAGTATATGATACATGTTCTTTATAATTTCAAATTAGGTAATATGGGGAAATT
>SNQJ01S0047008.1:113070-135260 GCA_010110895.2 Picea sitchensis | reverse complement strand
GCAACTGTATGAATGAGCGGTACCCATGGGAGGAAAAAATGGGTAGTGTCCTCCTTCCCATACAACCTGCAGGCCATCATCGCTATGTACTTGAATTGTGGCTCCAAGGAAGAGATTGAATAGATCCCGTGAGTATCAGCCCTAAATTTCGCAGGGTGTGAGGCCCAATCTTTGATTAGATCATATAAACGTTTTTCATATTGCTCACACTCCTTCTTCTTGAAACCTTCTATAAATTCGACATTGTGAGTAAGGTTCGGTGTGGGTGACAATTTATACATTGCCCGCAAATGTTCTAGCCTGAAAGTCCCAGTCGTTACCTTCTGTTCGCTGATAATTGTCCTGGTCGGTATGTCCACATGGTCCAACGCCCACCTGATCATATCACAATAGGGAATAAGCTGGGGCTTCACCGCTATTTTGTGCATCTCTGCTTGAGCGATGATTTTATATTTGGTTGACAAGTCACCCTTCTCTTTGTTGCTAGAATCATCTGAACAATTTACTGACTCAGATTGCAGAATGTTGGAAACGTATGATCATGTCTTGACAGAATTAATACTTCAGGGCGAGGTATCAGAAACAACGTCTGAACCCTGACCTGAACTCTCGCCAGCTGCCTTGGGCACTTTTCATGGAGCCATGATAGAGAAACCTACAACTGGACCTTCTGTCGAAAATATTGAAAAACACAAACAACAGTTATCCTAGTGAAATGGATCTGCACGGAAATAGGAATGAAAACTGAAATAATGAAGGAAAAACTCTCTATCTTGGTCATTTAAGCCCATGGGTGTCCTTGCCAACAGAACGGTCAAATCACTTAATAGAAATATTTAGAAGTAAAAACGAGATCTTACTATCTGTCACCTCACTGCAATTCAAATAAATGCCATAAATGCTTGACGATTCGTAACATTGAAAAACACAGGATCATTCAAGACTTCATCCATAAAGCGCATGTGTTAAAGTTTGTTTAAGGCGTTGATTAATCTGGTTTAGTTCTTTCAATTTGGTGCACTTAGTTGCTAATCCCCTTTTCGACATTCGCCACATCAGTTTTTTTTGCTCCTAGCCACTGAACCTTAAAAACCCGAAATCGTGATGGTGCAAGTTAATTGATTAAAAGTGATTTGACTTAAGCCTTTTAATTAATCCATGCTTAATTAAAGAAAATCGTGACTTCATGGATCAGGGTTATGAAGGTGCTGCCCTTTGGGGAAACAATCGTCGAGTCGCGAAATCACGATAGTGACTAACTAGGGTTTAAAGTGATTTGTTCTTGATACTAACCTGGGTAACTTTAACACAACTTCGCGACTTCGCAAGTCGGAGGCTTGAGAAACGTTCAACGCGTAACTCCCGAGAGCGAGGGTACGAGGTACTAAGAGATGATAATCCCCGCTTAGTCTTTTAGTAATGGTGATTAAAATTAGGAAGGTTTTCGCCATTTCGCACGTCAGGATACTACGACTTTAGGGGGTAGAAATGTGAAACAAATGAAGTCCCAAAATCTAACCTTTTTGGGCTTAAGTATAACATTTCATGTATTTAGAGAAAGGCGGCTCCAACAATACGAAAATCCAAAGTGTGTTAACTTTGAAAATCAATAAACCATACCATATCCATGCATTAATAACTTACACAACCATCTCTAAGAAATGTGTCAAACATATATTCACATCAATGATATTGATACATCAATAAATTATGTCTCATCAATCATTCATAAACCAATTGGCCTTCCAATCATTTACAAAATCTTGTAGTTAAACAAATCAACAAGGATGCCAAAAATACCATACAATATACAACTTCAAGGTTGATATATTTGTTATAATTGTACAAAAAAATGATTTTAGCCTAAAAAAGGTTGCCAAAAAGGTCAACGAGATAATGGAAAATTTTGAGGACTTACACTTTTCTTAAAGTGTAGAAACCTTAGCAAATTTTACTAATTCTTAAAATGCCAACTATAAAATGTTAGGCACTATTTTTGTAAAAATCTTCAAATATATAAGGATTTTATATAGTTTAAATAAAATTTTGGAGATTTTTAAAATAAATAATTTTATCCTATAGAATTTGGGCAAATCACTTTTAGGAAAAAAATGAAATTGGTGAATCTATTTTTGGAAAAAAACATGGAAATTAGCACATGGGAGAAATTTAGCCCCTAAAATTTTCCTTGCAAGATATCATAAATCAATATTGTAATAGTTTTGTAGAGGAGGTGCAACTATCAAATAGTTTCCAATGATAAATGGCACATAATTTCTCATCAGAAATGTTTTCCACCATTGCTAAATGCCTACAAATTATACGTTGATCATTAATTGGAAATGCAAGAGTACACATTTTGAATTTTTTTAACAAACACCAAGAGTGTAAAATTGAAACTTATTTCAAAATACTTAATAGTTGAATCATACATTCACTATAAGGTGCAGGGCCTTTTTTGCAACCTATGTACATAAAAACAACAGCCACACCATAACATAGGGAATAATGATCACAACAACGAAGAATTGACATTTAGGAGGTCTATATTGGTGTTGAACACCAAATACCAATGAAGCTAATGTTTGATCGACATCATCTACAACATGCTCAACTGGAATGACTTTGCGACAGATAATAGAGCCCTACATGTACTTTGGGTCTACATATGTTCCTTGACAATTCCATGGTGGTGTGGGCTAAAGAAAAAAAATAATCAGCAATGGTTATTGCTTTTTTATATAGTGATATGATATTATGTTTTCTAACAACATGTTTACCTTTCATATGGTTACCTATGAGTAAAGAGTCGGTAAAGACATTAATCTCAATCACACCACATCATTAAGTAGATTTAACCACTTTAAGAAGGGAAATATAATATGCCTCATTGTTTGTGGTCCTCCCATATAATGACCTTTTGCTTTTGATCATCTCATTATGCACTTGATTATACAACAAATAAGCAATAGTAGTGTGTCAAGGGTGGGGTCTATAGGTGACCCCAATGCACAGTAACCATTTGTGCACCATTTTCAAATTTTGTTACATAATTTGCCTGATATTTTTAGTTTAGAGTTGTAAGTTTGGTATTCATGGGGAAACTCTATTAATTTTATTTTGTTTGATGAAAAACAATACATATGACAACTAATTTAGTTACAATGATTAAGTAATAAGAATCTTTATACACTAGCAGATATTGCAATTTCAACAAGACAAACATTACACTTTATTTTTTGCAATAAAATAAGGCATCCAAAATTTAAATAATTCAAATGGAGAATTTCTAATTAGAATTTCTAATTAGAATTTCAATAGTTTCCAACGCAATAATTTCGACAATGAGGAATGTAAATTAGACCAATTGTTAACTCAGACTCAGACTCGACATTACATGAAAACATTGCAAGTAATAAAATGCCAAATCAACATTTTCAATACTATTCCATACATAAATTTTACCAATCCATTGGATGTGTTGTACTCTTTGTAGGTAGACTTAATTTCATCCTAATTCATTTGGGTTCATTTTCTGCTTTTTTGACCAATGGTTTTTCAACCCATTGTAAGATAATTGTGTTTAAGGAATTGGGGCTGTAACCTAATCTAGGTTAATGGATTAGGGTTTTGGATGTTGTGGAATATCTAAATTTTGCATTGTGAATCGATAAGTTAATATAATTAGATAGGGAGAGGTGTGGCTCTCAGTTAGGCCATTTTTCTTAGTTAAGGGTTTTTAGGGTAAATCCTGTGTATACTGGATAAATGTGCCATTGTTATTCTTATGTTTTAAATTATGTTAATATTACTTTTCTTACATAGGTTTATCAAACTCTTCACACTCTTAAACTTTAAATCTCAACAACTTCCAGGACACTAATTTCATTAATGAATAATGGAAATCATAGTAGTGATTAACTACAACTTGTATTAGAAATTCTGTGAAGACATTACAAGTAAGAAACCCCTAACTTGATATTTTCAACACTATTCCATATGGAGATTTGACAAATATTAAACTTTAAATATCGACAATTTCCAACACAACAATTTCGACAATGAAGAAATGAAAATCCAAGAAATCATTAACTCAAACTCAGACTTGACATTCCATGAAGACATTACAAGAAACAAAATCTCAATTTGACATTTTCAACATTATTCCATACAAAAAATTGATCAATCTTAAATGAGAAATTAAACAATCATTAACACAACAATTTCAACAATAAAGAATACAATTCAAAGAAATCATTCACTATGTTGAATCAAAATCTAAAGGGACAAATGACAACATCCAAGCCAATGATATTATTGTTTGTTTATCAATAATACCTTCAAACACAACCACAAGGAAAACAAAATTTGATTCTAGGTTGAGCGATGGAATATAAACCTTTGATTCTAGGACGAGTGGTGGAATAACAACCTTTGAAACATCACCACAAAGAAAATAAATCGAAACATTCTAACTACCCCAACAATGATCTAGGAGGAATACCTACATTCAAACCATTGACTAAAAACCTTACATTCTCTGCTCTTACTTGTTGGGTATGTGTTATATTCTTTGCATTATTATCCCTGTGCGATATCACATTATGTCGGGTGCAGCAGGGGGGTCACAGGGAGGGCAGAGCACTCGAGAAAAAAAATTGGGTTATTTTTTGGTCCATTTTTGGCCTATTTTTGGTGTTTTTGGCCTATATTTGGTGTTTTTGGACTATGGTTTTCTAGCCCATTGTAATGTAATTTTGGTCAAGGAATCTAATCTAGGTTAATGGATTAGGGTTTTGGATGTCATGATATCCTATATATATTGTATTGTAATGGTGAAGTTAATATAATGAGAGTTAGAGGTGCCACTCTAAACATTTGTTGGTTTTCTAGTTTAAGGGTTACCAGGGTAAATGTTTTAGTACTATGTGTGAATGTTATTGTTTTTTTTATTTTTTAATAAAGAATCTGTGTATGCATTACTATATAGTAAAGGTTTAAAATGCACATTTGGTATCAGAGTGCTTATTGGCTTTAGGGGGGTGCTTTTTTTTTGTTAAGGGTTCGATTATCTTGGGTTTGTGAGCTCTAAGATGGTGATTCTTGCAATGAAAGAAAATGGCCAGTAGTTCTAAAATAGAAATCGAGAAATTTCATGGGAAAACTTTTGAGCTATGGAAGCTCAAGATGGAGGATCTTCTGGTAAACAAAGAATAATGGGTCATTGTGGATCATGGTACTGCACCTATGGGTATGTTGACAGAAGATTGGAAGAAATTGGATAGGAAGGCAAAGAGCACAATCAAGTTGTGTCTTTTGTATTCAATGTTACCGAATGTCTAAGGAGAAGATATAACCAAGGCATTATGGGATAATTTAGGGGCTTTGTATCAATATAAGTCCCTGGTAAACAAACTTTTCCTATGGAAGAAGCTATACATCTTAAGGATGAACAATGGAGACTTGGTAAAAAAGCATTTAAATGCCTTCAATACTATGGCAAGTCAGTTGTTGTCTGCGGATATTAAAATTTTAGATGAAGATAAGTGCATTACTTTACCATGTTCATTACTATATTATAGTCTGATTGTAAGTATTGGTAGTAATGCGTCCACATTGAAGTTTGATGATGTGGTTTCATCCTTGTTATTGGAAGAAATGAGGAGTAAAATCATGTATTGCCAGAGCATGGATGCCTTATATGTAAGAGGATGTTCCATGGATATAAATAAAAATAAGTCCTTGAGTGGGATATCTAAATCTATATGTAAATATACATCTCTCAGAAAATCCTTAAAGAAATGTTGGAAATGTGGTAAGGTTGGGCATTTCAAGAAGTATTGTGGATCAAAAGTGTTGAGAGAGGGAAGGGATATAATGATGCTTCTTCCATAGAAGGGAAAGCCTCTATGGAGGAAGGAGGGGATGTGTACTTGGATTCTTCAAGCACACATGTAGATCATGATATATGGTTGATTGATTTAGGTGCTTCTTTTCATATGACTCCCTATAAGGAGTGATTTTGTGAATATGAAAAGTATAATTGAGGTTGTTTTCCTAGGAGATGATTCAACAAATAGAATCATAGGATGTGGAAAGGTCAAGTTTTGACTCAAGGGAAGAAGGATTAGAACACTCCCTAGGGTTTTGCACATTCCAAAGCTCACTAGAAACTTGGTATCCATAAGTAAGATGAGTGATGCAGTTGTATAAACTGTACTTGAAAAATGGTTCAAGGAGTAATGGTGTTAATGAGGGGAGTTTGGAATGGGAATTTGTACAAGATGTTGGGAAATACAATCAATAATGGGTGTAATATTTTTGTTGTTCTTGAGGGTGAAGAAGGAAAAGCCCCAATGGTCTCTAGAGAAAAGACAATGTTGTGGCATCAAAGACTGGGACATATTGGAGAGAAGGGCCTTCGAGCACTACATGGTAAAGGTATGGTTGAAGGTATGCCTGATTGCACACTAGATTTTGATTTTTTTCAACATTGCATATATGGTAAACAAAATTGGGTAAGATTATCATCTGGTGCTACCAGAGCAAAGGGGATCTTAGAGTTAATACACAATGATGTGTTTGGACCTGTTCATGTTCCATCACTATGTAAATTTGTGTACAATTTTTCATTCATTGATGATATATTAAGGAATACATGGATTTATTTCCTCTGAAAGAAATATGAGGTGTTTGGTAAATTTCAAGAGTTTAAGGATCTTGTGGAGAATCAGACAAAGAAGAAAATAAAGGTGTTGACGATAGATAATGGTGGATATTTCTGCAGGAATGAATTTGAGGAATTCTTTAAGAAGTGTGGTATAAAAAGGTAGAAGACTACTCCATACACATCTCAATAGAGCGGGGTTGTGGAAAGGATGAATAGGACGTTGATGGAAAAAGAAAGGAGCATGCTCAATGGTGTTAGGTTAGGACACAAATTTTGGTTAGAGGTAATGGGTACTGCATGTTACCTGGTAAATAGATCACCCTCATCAATGTTGGAGGACATAACTTCACATGATGCATGGACTGGTAAGAAACCCTCTCTTGAACATATTAGAGTGTTTGGTTGTGATGCTTATGTACAATTTCCAAAGGAAAATAGAAGTAATCTAGATAATAAATTTGAAAAATGTATCTTTATTGGTTATAAAGATGGTGTAAAAGGATATAAAGTTTGGAACCCAAAAACTAAGAAGGTTGTCTATAGTCATGATGTTGTCTTTAAAGAGGTTAAAGATGTTCCCAAACATGAAGTCCCACCAAAAGAAAAAGAATCAGAGACAACAAAATTTGACTTGGAGGGTGAACAATTTGACTCAACTGAAGAACGAAATAAGCAAAAGAAGAACCTAATACTATAGTCTTGAGGAGATCGATTCAGGAAAGAAGACAACCAAAAGGTATTCTCCACTTGATTTTTGTTCTAATTTTTCTTTGTATATTATTGATGAAGATCCTATAATTATTAGGGAGGCAGTGGATTCAGAGGATGGTAAACTCTAGAAGAAATCCATGGTTGAAGAAATGGCTTCCTTGGTTAAAAATGAGGCTTGGCATATATTTGAGTTGTTAGATGGAATAAATCTTGTGGGAAACAAATGGGTGTTTACGAAGAAGTTGAATGCAGAAGGTAAAGTGGAGAAGTATAAATCCTTCCTAGTAGTAAAGAGATATTCCCAGGTAGAGGGAATAGATTTTGGTGAAATTTTTTCTCCTATTGCTAAATTGACTTCTATTAGATTTATTTTGTCTATTTTTTTTGCTTTTGATCTTGAAATAGAATATATGGATGTAAAGACAACACTCCTGCATGGGGATCTTGAAGAAGAAATCTACATGAAACAATCAGAGGTTTTGTAGTGAAATGTAAGAAAAAGTTGGCTTGGAAGTTGAAAAATTCTGTGTATGGGTTCAAGCAATATCCAAGGATGTGATATCAAAAGTTTGATACTTACATTTTGGGACTTGGTTTCACAACGAGTAAACCAGATCACTATGTGTATTTCAAATTTGTTGGTGATTGTTATCGCACAATCTGTACATTGGGAAAATCCCAACCCAATCCACAAAAGTGTGACAACTACGGGAGTACCTACCCACTATCACCTTATATAGACATTCCCCTTGCTTTAGTGGTGATGAAATCACCACAAGGGGAGAATCCTGCTGACCCTAGGGGGATTGAGACGAAAAGTGAAATGATGATGAGTGAGTCCCCTATAGGTCAAGCTTGGAAGTGAAGAAAGGCTTGAGAAAGAGTCTCATGAAAGGGTAAATGGTTGCCAAAAGTTATGTACCTGCAAAACAATGTTAGCCCCACTTGGAACAAGACAAATGATGATCAAACAAGCCTTTAGCCAATGGGAATGCAGCAAGAAACCTTGTTGTCCCAAATTGAAACAGTATACAAGTGCATAAATAGGAAATAAAAAACTACCAATGGATGCAAATTAAACCACAAAAATCAAGTATAAGATGATGGAAACTAAGCTAGCAATGACTAGTTAAACTTTCAATGAATAAAGCAAGATTGTGTGGGTATTTAGGGTTGTTTGTTAGGTGTTATCAACAATTTTTTATGACAGACAAATGGATATAGAAAACGATTTCTACAACAACAATATCTAACCA
The DNA here is from genome assembly GCA_010110895.2 of Picea sitchensis. Taxonomy (NCBI): domain Eukaryota; kingdom Viridiplantae; phylum Streptophyta; class Pinopsida; order Pinales; family Pinaceae; genus Picea; species Picea sitchensis. The sequence continues at coordinate 126,623 of SNQJ01S0047008.1, read as the reverse complement.
CAAAAATTGACAAGTAAACCATCAGAAAGATAGCCAATGATCAGTATAATACTAATCTAGGTTCACAAGTAAATTTCAGCGGTAGATTAGAGTGAAATGAGTGAAAAATAGAGTTTTTTTCAGCCCTAATGGTTGTATGATTAATTTATAACAGAAAGAAGAATTATTTGGCCAATCAAGATGCCTCAAAGGCACAAGAAAGTCTTAAGCATGAAGAATAACTTCCAACTTAGACAATTGCAAAATCCCAACTTTTCACGCATACCAATGCAATGATTTTATATCTCCAATGCAAGTAGATTAGTGCCGTATCAATTGGGTTATGGAGTATCTTGGGTAAGAGTTATATTTGTTACCTCTTTAGTGGTGTAATCCTTTTTACTCCCTAGAGCAAACAAATTTAGCAAGGTAAATCTAGTAGGGTGTAAGCCTTTTTACTCCTCCTAGCAACCTTTGCAATAACTTATTCAATGAAAAAATGATAGATCTTGGTGGAGGGTGTATGCCCTTAAACAAGAAGAAACAACAACAATATGCAAAAAATTTCTTACCAATTCCAATAGATAGTAAGTAAAACCCTTCTCTACCAAGAATATTCCACCAAAATAGCAAGAACAAGACATCCAAGAGATATCACCTTAGCTTCTTTCACCAAAAGACAAGTACTAGCATCCACAAGAGAGAGATAGTGTAAAATGACCAAATAGGGTGAAAATTTCAGCCAACCATATGTAATTCTCAAGTGATTTCTATGATAAAATGAAATGAGCAAGACCTTTATTTATACAAGGTCTTGCAAAACCAATTTCTCCACTTTAGCTAGGGTAAAACACATGTTATAGAGGTTGACCTCCTCTATTTCCCCCTTTACAAGTTAAAATTCAAATATTACATAAAGTAAATGTTGAAATATTGTAACTACAAAGATTTATTTATTTATTATTGAGTTATTATTCATTAGATTAATCCCCTTTTGTGGATTGATCATGTCGGGTATTGTAATTGACCAAATCCCCTTTTGTGGATTGGTCAAACCCTAAATATATTGTGCAAATTAAGAAGTCGGCCGCCAGACTAATTAAAGTGGTTTTAACCACTAAGAAGACAAGTTGGCCATGCCCAGTGAAGAGACACCTTTCCAGCGTCTGTCAGTTTGTATAAATAAAGGAAGCCAAAGCCTCAGTATCTCACTCACTCATTTTCTCATCCAGTGTGCAAGTTTGGTAGCTGCAGTTGGGAGAAGAAGGAAGAGAGAGGTGCATTTCTCAGTGTTGGATATTCTCTAGTGTTTTGGTTTATTGTCTTGGCATTGTATTGCCTATCTATATTAAGGAAGTTTTTTTTGGGTTTTCTCCCCCATGAGGGTTTCCCAGGATAAATGTTGTGTATCTTGTGATTGTGTTTCTCTCAGTGATCCTACCTATGCTATTTTTATCTATTAAATTGAAAAGAAACCTAATAATAACTCAAAAATTAACAACAAATCCCTTTTAGGGGTGACATCATGCCCTAAAGGGTGATGTAATCCCTCCTAGGAGAGAGATTTTTCTCCAAGTGAAGTTCTTAGGCCTCCAAAGGCCTTGCGTCCTGTCCTCAAGTGCTCTAGTGCAAAGCAAGTGTCCTCCTTTCCATCAAATCATGCCACATCATCTTCAAACCATGAAACCCCATCATGTGCTATCCCTCCATGTGACGTCATCGGGAAAGAAGGTGACATTCTAGGTTTTCAAAAGCCAACATTGGGGTGCAAGGGGTTGAAGAATGATCTCCTCATGGTCTCTAAGTGCCTCCAAAGTCAACACTCTATCTCCCATGTGTCCAATGAGAGGGGGCACATCATCCAACTTGTGGGCTTCATGCCCTAATGAAGATCCAAGTGACTGTGTGCCTTCACAAAAATACTTCCACCTGGCACGAACCTACAAAGACAAACAAGTACGCCCTCCAAGGGTCCAGAAGTCACAATATCATGCCAAGTAAGCCATATCTAATAAAAGAACCACCCGAACATGTGCATCAAATCCCTCCTTTTCAAAATAAACAAATGCTCAAAGACCTTATGCAACTTGCCAAATTTAGGCATGGGAGGGTTGTCATGTTGACCTATTGGGTAGATCATTCCCCAAGTTAAGGAGTGTTTCCCAAGTGAACCCTCTCTAAGTCATGTAGTGAATGTGAGGTGGACGGGGTTAGAATTCTAGGTATGGCGTTTCATGACATACAAGGGCTCATATTGTCTCATTTATGGGTGCCTTTATTGAGGGTTGGCCACATCCTTTTCCTCTTTTCATTTTTAAAGAATATTTCTTCCAAGCCCTTTATTATTTTGCATGTGTTACCAATTTGAAGACAGTAAGGGGCACTCAAAAGGAAATGCATAGCCCAAAAATACTCTACCTTGGTTTACAATACTTTTCCAAGTTCAAGACAATAAGGGGCTCTAAAAAGGAAATGCATAGCCCACATATGCTCTACCTTAGAAAGCATTATTGATTAATTAGTTATTTATTTTATGGGTCCCTCATTTTTTCTGAGAAGCGTTTCATTATTCTCGGGATCCTGGGGAAAGCTTTTATTGCATGATGTTCTTGCTAGGGCACCTCCGAGCCTAATGGCCCCTTCTTCCCATGAAATGAGGTACATTCCCTTCTTGGGTCAATAATCCCACAAACCTAAAAGATGGGGAAACAAAGGGGAATAAGTAATGGAAGGTGGCAAGTATGAGCGAGAGTGGTACGATGACCCTTCAAGGAGACCCCTAGTAGAAAACCTATCCCCAAGGGTGACCCACGTGCTAGGACACCATGTCAACCACCAAGGTGAAATAGGGAAAACAACATAATTTCCAAGCAAACATTTTCAAAATCAAGAAAGGACTCTTTGCAACATGTTCAAAGCTTGATTTATTAAAATGCCACTTACCACAATACCGAGCTTGTTACCTCATGGAGCAAGACCTGTTGTCCTATGTGATCCAAGCTAGGCGTGGTGGACGTTGTTGCCATTGATGAGATGGTGATGTGTGGTGAATATAGGGCTATGCATGCTAGGATTCCTCTCGGTACTCCATGTCTACAACCTGAGGGCCTCAAGACATCATCTCCTTAGTTATCTCTAGAAATGGGGGATAACAATGATCATTTTATGTATGTGGTTATGTATGTTGATGATGTTTCTGATTGGAAATGACGAGGAAATCATGAGGGAGGTAAAATCACAATCGTCTTCTAAGTTTGATGCGAAAGGTCTTAGCACTGCAAATTTCGTTCTGGGCCTGGAAATTACAAGAAATCAAGCAAACACAAAAAATTGGTTAAATCATAAGAAAATTGTTGAGACAATATTACATATGTTTAATATGCAAGAATGTAAACTGGTGAAGGCCCCTATTCATGTAGGTGTAAATTTATCTACATATCAGTGTCCCAAGACACAAGAAGAGGAAGAGGACATATCCCATGTTCCTTATGCTAGTGCTATTGGAAGTTTGATGTATGCAATGGTCCATAATAGACCGAACATTGCACATGCAGTGGGAGTTTTGAGAAGGTATATGTCAAAACTAGAAAAGGGACATTGGATAATTGTAAAGAGGGTTTTCAAGTATTTGTGTGGCACTATAGATTATGGAATTTGCTACCAAGAAATACCTAAAGTAGATAGAGTGTTGGACATACATGGATTTGTTGATGCAGACTGGGTTGGAGATATGGTCACAGAAGATCTACAAGTGATTATCTGTTTAAAATATTTGGAGGAGCAATCAGTTAGATGAGCAAGAGATAATCTATAATTTCTCTCTCAACTATAGAAACTGAATACATGGTACCACTCATGCAAGTAAGGAATATGTATGGTTATAGAGATTGTGTTATGGTATTGGTTTTGTACAACAAGCTGTAAGGTTAGATTGTTAAAGTTAGAGTGCAATCTTTCTGGAAAAGACCCCAACTTATCATTCTAATACAAAGCATATTGATGCTCAGTACCACTTTGTGAGAGACATGGTTGAAGACAAGAAGGTGTTGTTGGTGAAGGTGGACACTTTGAAGAATGTTGCAGATTCATTGAGAAGTTCTCTTGGTGTAGAGAAGCAATGGGCATTGTGGCCATGAATTATTGATCATGCAATCCTCGGGCCCCTTGTATGCAAAGAAAACAACAAGTGGGAGAATATTGGGCATGTGTTATATTCTTTGCACGATTAGCCCCATGTGCTGTCATGTTGTCCCAGATGCAATAGGAGGGTCACAACCCTCGAGCAAAATTTTTGGGTTATTTTTTGGTCTGTTTTTTGCCTATTTTTGGTGTTTTGGGCCAAGGGTTTTTCAACACATTGTAATGTAATTCTAGTCAAGGAACCTAATCTAGGTCAACAGATTAGGGTTTTGGATGCCACGAGATCCTATATATATTGTATTGCAATGGTGAAGTTAATACAATGAAAGTCAGAGGTGCGACTTTAAATATTTGTTGGTTTTCTGGTTTAAGGGTTTCCAAGGTAGATTTTTTAGTACTATGTGTGAATGCTATTGTTTTCTTTCTGTTTTATAAATAATCTTTGTATGTATTGTTGTACTGTAAAGGTTTAAAACATACATTACTTAAGGACTTATCATCATTTTCTAGATAGTGAGGTGTATCATTAAAGGCTCGTGCCTATCATTACATATTTTCCTCCTAGATCATAACCTAGATGCTTAGAGAAAGAAGAAACCCACCCCCCTTTGCAATTGTGGAAGATATTATTTCATTGTTACCTCGACTAAGTGGCATAAAACAACCTTGCTCGATTGTTTGATAGATAAGAGTTGGACCTAACCCTCAGAGCTATACTAGAGAGAGAAACTTGAACTCATAGATTATTTATGCTCAAGCAGACTAAGGTCCACCCTTGTAATGACCCAAATTCTAATTCAATTAAAAGCATAAATAAATCTAGCCATTTACAACCATTAAAAAAAAAATTAGAAATACATTGATTATGATCACATAATTGATGAGAGTGAGCAAGTGGTGAGAGAATTACTTGAGAGGTGAAGACCTTGACTTACTTATAATGCTATACTTGTCGATCCATTGCGCTCCAAGCTTTGATCCAACATGTCACAACAACAATGTGGGGGATGACTCTCCCCCCAACTAATCCCCTCAATCATCATGAATGAGAGCCCTCGAGCCCTCAATCAACTACATATGTCAGCTTCCAAGCCTTCTCCTCAAACTGCCCAAGCCAAAGATATCAACTTTTCTCCTCCTCCTTTATTATATAGAATTATACTTAAACATCCATGCAATAGTTTACATGCATAAGTTACACTTGTCATTAAATAATTAATTTTTTAGCTTTTTTCCTTAATTTATCTTTTCTTATTTTCCCCTTTTATTCTATTAATAAAGTAATTCTTTTTATTATTTATTTTCTTTCTATTTTTATACTATTTAAATTCTTATTCTTATACTTATTTTTATATTCATTCCTACCGGGGAAATGTAGTAGATTGGTATTCCCTACCATGAATACGGTATTGGGGGGATATCTTATGGAATGGTCACCACTCTACTATAGTTTTGACAAACCACTCTAAAATCTTATCCAATAATTTATTATTACTCATCCCCATTTAATAATATAAGTACACCACAATGATCTATATTTTTGTTGGTAATTGTTCAATGTATATATGTGGTGAAGTGAAAATAATTATTTGTGACAAGTCGATTTACATGGTTCTAGATTGACAAGTTGATTTCTATTATGTTTTGTTTGTGTGAGGCTTTGTAAATGGATAACATTATAATTAAATATTGTGTTCTAGAGAGCACCAATTAGAAGTGTTTGTTAGAGAATTTTTGTAAATTGGTAACAAGTTTGCCAAGTTGGGCACATAATAATGTAGCATCAAAGATTCAATTTCAACATTAAGCCCTTTGTGGATGATAATTTGAGTAATTCCTATTAACATTAAAGTATTGAGTCCTTTTGGAAAAGAGGAGTTCTATGTGTAATTCACTAGATCAAATCTAGCCAAGAGTATTATTCTACAAAAGTTATTAGAAACCATGCTCTAAGTTGAAACATCACACATAGTGATATTCTCTAATTTCATAACCAACAACTACTTAGTAGATGTCATATGAACAATTATTTAAAATTTATAGAAAACCAAGTTTTAAAGAGTTTAAGGCATCAAGTCTAATCAAATGTAAGATAAGTATAAAATGAATAATAAAATGATAATTAAACACTAATAATCTACCACACAAATCTCGCTCTCTCATAAACAAGCAATCTAAAATTGCATGGATTTTATCTCAAAATTATATAAATTGAACATGATAACCCTAAAAACATTAAAAAATAATGCACAAAATACTACATTGGCATAATAATGCACAAGGTTATATAATTGGGCAAGATCATATCATTGACATACTACATTAGACAATACAAAATAAACACAAAATACGTTGAATATAAAGCTCATAATAGTTATTGAGTAGTTCCACTCAAGTTCATGGATTGAACTACATGAATAAGGACCCTTTTCAACTAGTAGGAAATGCATAGTTTTGCTTGGTAAGGATTCCTTTCATAATAACTTCGACTACAGCCAATTGAGGTGAGTGGAAGTTTATAGATTGTATGCTAACTTGTTACGTAATAATTTATCTAGACAAGTTTAGATTATCATGTGCAAAATGGACCTAACGAACACAACAATATCCAGTTAAGCCAATAACCCTATGAAGCCACTACTCGGGGTTACTCACAACTGAGATCTTTGAATGAACTAGCGCATGAACATTTCTCTTGACCTTCGTTTGGATCAAGTAGTGAACATGGCACCCCCAACGTTTGAATGGAAAAATGAACCAAGATTTGAATAAACAGTCGACGAGATCAACTATCCAACAAGGTACCCCAACGTTCGAATGGGAGAATGAACCAGGGTTTGAAAGAAAAGTGGATGGGATGAACCAGCAAACAAGGTACCCGGATGTTTGAATGGAAGAATGAACCAGGGTTTGAACAAACAATCGATGGGATTAACTCGCGAAACAAGGTACCCAAGCGTTTGAACAATGGACGGGATGAGTCATGAGTCATCGAACAGGGGATTGCACTGCGTGCGAGAGGCAAAATACAGAATGAGAAATGGGGAGGGAGACGCTGGGGCAGGTGCAGTATTGAAGGGTGCATGTATGCACGTCGAATTTGTCGGATATGTTTCAGTCGCCACGTAGATGGGACGGTGCACTGCCAAGTGGAACTAAAGGACACGGGTTATGATGTAGTTAAATGTTTTTGATATAGTTTAAATGTTAATTTTTTTTCGGAGGTTGATTGTGTAAAATTTGGCAAGAAATTCATACTTTTGTTCAAAATCTTGCTAGAAATTCAAAAGATTAGATGGAATTGCAGATTTAACCGGTTGAAATCACATATTTTTAATTAGACTGGATGGAATTGCAGATTTAAAATCTGGCTATTTTTAATTAGACTGGATGGAATTGCAGATTTAAAATCTGGCTATAAATTCAAAAGATTAGATGGAATTGCAGATTTAAGTGGTTGAAATTACATATTTTTAATTATACTAGATGGAATTGCAGATTTAAATGGTTGAAATCATATATTTTTACTTTATACTTTAGAGATTTTTGCTATTTAAACAATATGAAATTGTGATTTTACCATTAATTATTAATTGAATTCCAATAATAATCACTTTCTTAGAACGTATAAACTTCGCCCTATGTCATCTCATCCTTCATGGTTCTCAGGTTGTCGACAGATGAGCAAAAACCCAAATCTCATCTCTATATGAATTTCAAATCACGACGACCCTACTAAACCCCTAATCTTAACGGTGCAGTTTACACCATGGATGTCATCGTGAACTCTAAATTCGGTCATTTGTGTCCGTCCTAGCTGGGAAAATGAAAATGATGCATCAAATGAAATGAGCATTTCATTCATGCGTCTGCTATCGACAATACGATTCTCTACAGCTTTCGAGAGGCGATGATGCTCTTGGCCACTTTTCCAAGACAAGAGAAGGGGAGCAGATATACTGATACTGCACTTTCAATTTTGTGGTTATGTCAGGGCACGGATTCTGTCACTGCCACTGCCATTCCGTCGTCTGTCTGTTCAGTCAGCCTCCTTCACAGTCGTTTCTGTCTGGAGAAGGGAGGCATTGAAATGTGTGTATCCACATTCATTCATTCAAAATTGGAATTCTAAATTGGAATTCTACATGACCCACATCAAACCTTAGAAATACTCCAATCTCATAACTACCTACCTGATGTGTGTACGATTATGTCGACAGACGCCAACATGGTTTGTCTATCCTTGAATAGTTGAATAGGTAGAATGCAACATCGCCTGGACAGTGGGACTTAGTGGGGGTACAGTGGGCATCACATCACTGACCAGTCTGTAACTCCCGAGGTGTCGGCATGAAGTAGAATGGCCCATTGTCTCCCAAAATGAGCTCCTTCACTCATTTTCCTCCTATCTTCCGTCTGAGTGCTGTTGAATCCAATAACAGTTTGGTTTCTCACGGTCTGTTGTGTGTCTAGGCATGGACTAGACTTAATTGTGGAAACAGATAAATGCAATGCAATGCAATGCAGTCGGATGAGTCGGGGGAAATGGGCAATATCTTCCAAGGCCAAAGCCCATACATGGGAATGGGCATGGGCATTGGCATTGACAGGGTGGGTGAATCGTCATCGAGCAACAACATGGACCCAAGAATATGGAGCATGCTTCCCCTGAAATTGATAAACAGGGTGCTTGCATTTCTCCCGCTGCCGAGTTTCTTCAGACTGCGGGTGGTGTGCAAGCACTGGTATCGTCTCATGTTTTCCGACAGCTTTCTTGAAGTGTGTGGTGAGGTATCACCACCCAGGCCATGGTTTCTCCTCTTCAGGAGGGGAATATGGACAGAAGGGTTTCTTTACGACCCATTTTCCAAAACATGGTTCAAGATATCCTTTGCATTCTTGCCACCTCGTTTCACAGTGGCTGCTTCATCGGGGGGGCTTCTGTGTTGGGTGCCAGAGGAAGCAGGGTGCAAGACAATGATAATATGCAATCCCTTGACAGAGAATTTCATGTTATTGCCCCCCACAATGAAGGAGAGGTTTGTTCCTTCTGTGGGTTTGGTCGTGGACAGAGAGACTAAATCCTACAAGGTTGTCGTTGCTGGAGATGACTTGATATCCCCATTTGCAGTGAAGAATCTGACCACCGAAGTCTTTGATTCCACCTGCCCTTATTGGAGAATGTCAGGTCCCGTGCCTCGGCTCTGCAGTTTGGAATCAGGTAAGATGACATATTCAGATGGCTTTCTCTATTGCATGAATTACAGTCCTTTTAGTGTGTTGGCCTATGATATCAGCCAGGGTGTTTGGAGTAAGATACAGGCACCAATGCGGCGTTTCCTCAAGACTCCCAACCTTGTAGAGTCTAGGGGAAGGCTGGTTTTGGTGGCTGCTGTTCAGAAGAGTAAGTTGAATGTACCTAAGAGCATCAGGATGTGGGGTCTTCAGCAATCGAAGAATGGGTGGGTAGAGTTGGAAAGGATGCCACAGGACTTGTATGAGGAATTCATGAGGGTTTCAGAGGAGGAAGCTTTTACCTGCATTGGCCATGGCAATGTTATTCTGATCACAATGAGCAAAAACCCAGAAATGCTCATGTATGACTTTTATGAGAAGATCTGGTGTTGGATACCCCACTGCCCTTTCGTTGACAGCAGGGAAGGATTGCAAGGATTTCCTTTTGATCCGAGGTTGGAAGCTTCTGCAGCTGCAATGGAGATGTGCTAAGAAGGTGCACCTCTGGAGACTGGTTCTATGCCATCAATTTTAAAATCAGGCGTTTCTATTACAATGCCTTATGGATGAACGTACTTGCTCCCAAATGGCAAGGTTTTTGACAGGTAAGGAAGTATATTATTATTCAGTCACAAGCTACGTGTTGGACACAAAACTATTAGATTCCACATTAGTATCATTTTTTTTTGTCAACTCAAATTGAAGACTTTTCCAGGGGGATTATAAGGGGCATGTAAATCTAGAACATGTATGTGTGCATGAACTCAGTACTTTGATTTCAAAGTAAAAGAACACTTTTTAAAGTAAGTTTCATTTCTGTTTTTGTCTTTCTTTAACGTTGCAATTTGCTTCATGTCTGCTTCTCTGATCCCATCCCTTCTTAGATGGCTACATAACCATCTTCTTCTAGAATTGCTTTATAGCTTCAATTATGTTATAAGTGATATTCGAGAAAGCCATTTGTTCTGAGTTACCTATCGGTACACATTTTACTATGTTATTTTTTGGTGACAGCCAGATTTTTATTAAGTTTGATGAACAAACTAACCATGCTGAGCCCAAGATAGCTAGGCAAAACTACACTCAGATGCCCTCAATTAATCCATGAAAAACTTATATGCTCTCCTGTGTAATCTTCGTCAGACTTTTGACATTGGTGGATAAAAGTAATGACAGAAGGTCTGGCACTGTATTCCTTTAGTCCACGGTATGATCCCAGTCATTGGATAATCTCACTTCAACAATGTTTTCCTTAGCATTATAAAACTAAGGCCTTCGGYTATATCTAAAATTAGACACTAMCTGTTCAGTCATCTTTTCTCCTTTCTAATTCATGTACGCAATATCTATGGATTTTCCTTTGCCAAGAATTTACTTTTCAGTTCTTAGGAACATCTAATGCTTTCTGATAACAAGGTTTATGGCTGATTTATTTGCTTTCAGCTCCTCTTTTCCCTCTTCTTTGAATGTCAGAAATTGGTGACTTTTCCTTGCCTCACTTTTACTCAATGTTCTTTACGGATCATCCAAACACATTCGTGTAGCACTAAATCCCAAGGGGTGCATGTGTTGCAAAGTTAGATTTTTTAATAAACAATTTCCCGTCTATGTGTACATCATTGGAGTTGAAACTGTGTTATGACATATTAAATCATTTATAAATAATGTTTTGGTGTGGAAGACCTTTCTCATTCTTTCAAGTTGATCTGCAAGCTTACTACTGGTTGATAGTCTTTGTAACACTGCTCGATTGAATCATTGCTTAACAGAGACACAAACTAGCAGTTTATGAGTGCATTTGATACCACAAAAGTTGTCGTTTTTCCCCATTTTAATGCGTACACGTGAATTACTGAGCTGTTGTTTTTCCTTCCTAAGATCTCTGAATAAAAAAATATTGAGACTATCATGTAGTCCTTGCATGTAGAGTTCCTTCCTAAGGGATGTCAGGATTCCAGGAGACGTTCAAAATTAGATGGGACATGTCACAACTACGTCTCAATTTTTGCAGTTGGATATATCCTCTTTCTTCTTTGTTGCATGGCCACATGCTGAACTGCCTGCATACCCTATAAGTGCACTCAAACTTCTCTGAGAATCAGGCTAACACACAATTGAGGAAATTTCGGAAATCTTCATTGTAAGACAGTTCAGAAATTTCACCTCATTTACTTGAAGTTCCCTGGATTTATTTCACAGAATATTCAGCCTTATGGCTGAATCTGGAATATTTAATATTAGCAAATACTTCAATTCTGTCCAACCTTTTCACTAGGGAAGCTCAAGAAGATAGACATTGAAAATATATGAATAACACAACCCTTAGGGTACACTCTCAACCAACACAGGTCTGAAAATTACTTCTATAACAGCATATTTGTAATAGCACTAAATCTGATTTATAGTTTCATCTGGGCATGCTAAAACATATAACATTTCAGCTGTACTGTCCCAACAAATCGATTCATTAAAATAACCATGAAACTACTCATAACAATGAGAAGACAAAGTTTGATTTTCAGATCTGCAACATATAAATTTAGGACAGCAATAGTACAGTTCATATATTACACAATTGAAGATAAAATACAATACCTTAGCTCATCCCACTCTGGTACAACTAGTCCCTTCAGTTCATCCCAACCAAGGACTCTCCAATTACTTCCCCAAACCTAGCTAGGGTATCCACCATCAACAAAAAAATCTAACCAAAAATACAAAGGCCTAGCAAGGCATCCCACCAAGCTATTTAGTCAGACCAAAGGCTCCACAACAAGCTAGTATCAACACCAACAAGTCCACCCTTGGATCTTCCACTTGCATCCCACAAGCTATCAAGGAGATTCACCAAATATGCATCACACAAACTCCACTTGTATCCAAGTGCTACAATTCTTGCTCTAGGGTTTTATCCTACAAACCCTAGGTCTATCTCACACCAAGACTTCAAGACAAACCCTAGCATTCCAAGTCTTCTCTAGGGTTTACATCACACAAATCCTAACTCTTCCAACTCTTGCATCATACAAGAACAAATACTCCAAGAAAATTGCATCAAGATTACAAGTACATACTTGAATTGTAGTCATGACAAAGGTTTTCTCCTCCCTTTATATAAGATAGGTGAGGAAGGCCAACAATTAAAAAGTGGAATGGGTCCACAATAACTTACTTTAAGTCACTAGACTAATTCCACAAGTGGAGCACTACTCTACCAAGAGAGTACACATGTCACCAGGTGGTTGGGCACCACCTCACAAGTGGAATGCTCTCCAGNCCAACAATTAAAAAGTGGAATGGGTCCACAATAACTTACTTTAAGTCACTAGACTAATTCCACAAGTGGAGCACTACTCTACCAAGAGAGTACACATGTCACCAGGTGGTTGGGCACCACCTCACAAGTGGAATGCTCTCCAGAGTCCAAGCTAAGCCTCTATATTTCAAGTGCTCCTCATCACAAGGAATGTATGCTCTCTAAGATAGGCTCCAAGCTCAATGCTTATCCTCCACATGTGTGTAATTGGGCCCACAAGCAACCTCCAATGGAGCATCCTCCAAGCAAGACTCTTTCAAGCCAAGTGCTCTACCTCCACCCATGTGCCATGGGTCTTGACGCTCCTAGGGCCAAGTGCCCTTCCTCCTCATGCCTAGTGCTCCTTGACAACATAGTTCAAGCTCCTATTCCAAGCATCCACCTACCTCAACACGCATCCATGTAGAAGATGTCGGTTGCCAATTAAGATAACTTCTAGTGTGTGTAATTAGGCCCAGAAGCAACCTCTAGTGGAGTGCCCTCCAAGCAAGACTCTCTCAAGCCAAGCACTCTACCTCCACCCATGTGCCATGTGGTCTTGATGCTTCTAGGGCCAAGTGCCCTTCCTCCTCATGCCTAGTGCTCCTCCATAAGATAGTTCAACCTCCTATACCAAGCACCCATCTACCTCAACACGTGTTCATGTAGAAGATGTCAACTGCAACTTAAGATAACTACCTCCATAATAAGTGCACCTCCTCTAGCACATATCCTAAGGACAAGCATCCACCTATAATAAGCTCTCCAAAAGTCAGTCAACCAAAATAGTTGAATATACAACAAGGGGCTAGGTCTCAACATGCACCCCACATCACATGAAGCGCACCCCTAACATGGTGTAAACACTTTCAGAGCAACCCTAAAATTAACACTCCCTCTTTGC
>SNQJ01S0047008.1:93753-113060 GCA_010110895.2 Picea sitchensis | reverse complement strand
TACGCGTTGAACGTTTCTCAAGCCTCCGACTTGCGAAGTCGCGAAGTTGTGTTAAAGTTACCCAGGTTAGTATCAAGAACAAATCACTTTAAACCCTAGTTAGTCACTATCGTGATTTCGCGACTCGGCGATTGTTTCCCCAAAGGGCAGCACCTTCATAACCCTGATCCATGAAGTCACGATTTTCTTTAATTAAGCATGGATTAATTAAAAGGCTTAAGTCAAATCACTTTTAATCAATTAACTCGCACCATCACGATTTCAGGTTTTTAAGGTTCAGTGGCTAGGAGCAAAAACAACTGATGTGGCGAATGTCGAAAATGGGATTAGCAACTAAGTGCACCAAATTGAAAGAACTAAACCAGATTAATCAACGCCTTAAACAAACTTTAACACATGCGCTTTATGGATGAAGTCTTGAATGATCCTGTGTTTTTCAATGTTACAAATCGTCAAGCATTTATGGCATTTATTTGAATTGCAGTGAGGTGACAGATAGTAAGATCTCGTTTTTACTTCTAAATATTTCTATTAAGCAATTTGACCGTTCTGTTGGCAAGGACACCCATGGGCTTAAATGACCAAGATAGAGAGTTTTTCCTTCATTATTTCAGTTTTCATTCCTATTTCCGTGCAGAGCCATTTCACCAGGATAACCGTTGTTTGTGTTTTTCAATATTTTCGACAGAAGGTCCAGTTGTAGGTTTCTCTATCATGGCTCCATGAAAAGCGCCCAAGGCAGCTGGCGAGAGTTCAGGTCAGGGTTCAGACGTTGTTTCTGATACCTCGCCCTGAATTATTAATTCTGTCAAGACATGGTCATACGTTTCCAACATTCTGCAATCTGAGTCAGTAAATTGTTCAGATGATTTTAGCAACAAAGAGAAGGGTGACTTGTCAACCAAATATAAAATCATCGCTCAAGCAGAGATGCAAAAAATAGCGGTGAAGCCCCAGCTTATTCCCTATTGTGATATGATCAGGTGGGCGTTGGACCATGTGGACATACCGACCAGGACAATTATCAGCGAACAGAAGGTAACGACTGGGACTTTCAGGCCAGAACATTTGCGGGCAATGTATAAATTGTCACCCACACCGAACCTTACTCACAATGTCGAATTTATAGAAGGTTTCAAGAAGAAGGAGTGCGAGCAATATGAAAAACGTTTATATGATCTAATCAAAGATTGGGCCTCACACCCTGCGAAATTCAGGGCTGATACTCACGGGATCTATTCAATCTCTTCCTTGGAGCCACAATTCAAGTACATAGCGATGATGGCCTGCAGGTTGTATGGGAAGGAGGACACTACCCATTTTTTCCTCCCATGGGTACCGCTCATTCATACAGTTGCTGAGGGTTTCTCCTTCGACTGGGCCAAACTGTTGTCTGACAGTCTGACCAGTTGAATTACTGAATATCGAGCACAGAGGGAAAGTAAGAAATCAACTTTGTTCTTTATGTATGCTTACATCATGGATGCCATCTTCTTCATGACACCCTTCCCACTAATGAACTGGAGCTAGGCTCTAGCTCCATCTAATACGGAGCTTATTCATGTCTACCACTCGAAGCTTTGGGAGGATAAAGCCAAAGAATTCATCTATGAGATATTCAACTGGGTAATGGTGCCATTGCATGTCGCCATCTTCGGCCAGTGGCCTCCCAGGATTTCAGATAGCATCACGACCAACCTGAGTAGCGTGGCAGATTGATATATAGAGGCATAATTTTCATATATCAGGGTTTTCGACACCTCTATTCCTCCATATGCTCTACCACTATTCTTGCCAGATAAGCTATTGTGTCGTGAGATCGCCAGGTAGACTGTGCTCGGCGGAATAAGCAAAGATCTCAAAGGAGTATCAAAAAAGGTATGGCCACCCTTCCCCATTCATATTGGTGCATATTCCTTGTTAGATTTTGGCCATGCCAAAGCCAAGGCTATGGCTTTAGAAGAAATGAAGCTGGTGGATATTGAGTTCAAGAAGCACGACCCTACTAAGGTTGTGAGCAATCACCTGGCGAGTTGTGGCCTGAAGAGATATGAACACGAGGATTCCCCTCATGATGAAATATTTTGGGGTGCAAGGTCCTACTCTAAAGTCCTAAGTCGGATTCAAGCCCTGCCACCCGAAGATATGGTCGATTTCTTTAAATTCTAGGAGCACCGATGGAGTTGTCTCCCCTAGGTTTTACAGGGTGAAACCCCAAAGCTTCTGGTTACACAACAGATAGAAGCTAAAGGTTTAAAGGACTTGAGTCCTAACAAGGATAAGAACCAAGAGAAAACAGGGGAGGTTGGAAGCTCAGAGCAAGGAGCCGAAATCCCCTACCAACAGGAAGGAAACCCCGAAAAGGGTACGCTGGGCAAGTAGGTCCAAGGTCAAGCAGAGATACCCTCGCAAGGGTTGGGTGACTCACTATCGCTCATGTCAAACAAGCCGGGCACATATGTTACCTCGAAACAACCATCCAAGGAAATTGACAGTCCAATTGCTATTATCACACCCTTACAGTTCACAAAGGGGAATCCTGATGCAGGGTGGATTTTCAATGAAGAACTGATGCCCATTTTTGTAGAGGAGTTGCCTCCTAATGAATTTTTCTTTGATAAAAAAAGGAAGGTCATGGTGAGGCAAGAATTATATCAAAGAGAGGGCATAGTGGCTAAAAAATTTAAAATCATGACAGATGGAAAGGCCGTGAAAGAGGAAGAATTCGCAGACGAGATAGCAGGAACACTAGGGGGTTATGCTACAGCCAATCACTACTCAGTTGGAACTTTGAAGGCCCAGTTGAAACGAAAGAACCTCTTGATCAGTAAGTTGGAAGCTAAAGTGGCTACTGCTGAAGCAAATACCAGGGATGAGGTGAGCAAAAGCCTCGAGCAAGCCTGAATAGCCGATATGCAGAAGATCGAGAAACTTAGATCCGGCCTTGAGCAGGTGCACCATTCGGTGCAAATTAGCCAAACACAGGTAATCCATTAGGGGCAACAAATTATAGAGTTACAATCGAAATTGGATGTCATTGAGAATCGAGTTTTAGACATAAAAATGTTCAGATCCCGAGGTGCCGAAATCTGACAGAAGGTATTAATGGCTCAACAAGGCTTGGTTTTAAAAGTGGGAACCATTCAAAACCACTTTCAGATGATAGATCAAGTGTTAGAAAATATTTCTTTGAGAGAAAGAGAAGCTGGGGCAACTCGGGTTGCTTTCCAAGACATTGTTATAGCTATGGCGAAGATAGAGATGGTCGACAACTCCAAATTATCCATCGCAGAACAAACTAGAGGGAATATCTTGCTGAAGGTCTCGGAGCAGAATATATCAGAAAGCAGGGGGAGAGCTAATGAGGTGATAAATTCTTGTAAGGAAATGTTCGGCTCGATAAATAAAAGTTTGTTAGACCTTGATAAGGAAGGCAGTGCTGGGACGCTGGGCAAAATCAATATAGATAAACACATGTTGGACATCAAAGAAAATGTGGAGAAAGAGCAAGCAGAGATATCCCAGATAAGCCAGGTTGATATGTTCCAAGTGGACAAATGGCTAGTACAGCCAAGTTTACAATTATGCTCTATCATCACGAAAGACCGACAAGTAGGGAAAAGGTTGCCACAGTTGGTGAAGATTTGTTACACCTTTGAGGCAAGCAACCAAGCAGAGCCTTCTAGGTTGATAGCCCAATTGGTGGAAAGGTGTGTCATTTGCATCGAGCAGGCGAAGGGACAGGTTTCTGGTGATAAATAATGACAGATGTCAACCTGTTCTATTTCTGGAACCGGAAGAGCAGAGAAATAAAGGTGCTCCGCCCTTATGAGGGAAGACAAAAGATGAAGAGATGAAACACTCCATTTTTTCATTTGTAACTGACAAGTTTCCAGAACGATCAGAATTCTAAATGTTTAGAAGTTTGTTTAAATATACATTTAGGAAGAGATAGAAGGGGCTTTTTTTCGGTGGTAGATTGTAATAGAGAAAGTTCTTTTTAGCCAGGATTAATACAAAGAGAATTGAAGACTCCTTATTCTTTCAATATCGAGTTATGTGTTTTCCTCTGTTATTTCATGCTTCATGTCATTTTTTACATATACGTCTTTGATGAATGTTTTAGCTGCAATTTAGTATAACTTCTACTGTGGTGATCAGGTTCTAGTTATTTACAACTTTTCCTCTATATCGGCTACTAGCTTGTACAAGACCTATGAATTACTTAGATCTCTACATTATATGCTTTCATCAAGGTATTTATTTCTTTTCTTCTTCTGCTACAGCGTGGGATTCCTCTGAAATTGATGCCCCACATTGTTGATAGCTCTATGTTTTCACACTCGGTTTCAAGATTTTAACTCAGTTACAGAAAATGACCTTCGATTTTGTTAAACCCTTCGATTGGCTTCACTGAATTTTCCTCATATAATCTAAAATTGAAATAAGCACTTTAAAACATCAACCCTCTTTTAAATCTCTGTTCTCCCCATGACTATACCCGTCGTAAGACAACCCAACATCGAACCCGACCTATTGGATCAAACCAGCATCGCTTTGAATCTTTTCAATACCATACTTAACACTGCCATCACCCGGACAGAGCTCGAATGTTCATGGGCCGCCATCGAATGGGATATCAGCATTGAAGAATATTTGGAAGCTAGACAAAGACAACTCAGAGATCGGCCATAGCTTCATCCCCTGAAGTTGTTTCTTCCCCTTTTTTCATTCACTCACTTTAGATGCTTAGACTCTACACTTTATATCCTTAAGTGTAGACTTTGGAACAACATCTTTCTGGCGTCGTTGCCGGGGACGGAGAATCGTAGTCACTTTCCCCTGAGAAAACGACATTTCCAAGTTTCATTTTTTTATAGTGAACAAAGAGATAACACCTTGTTAAGGCTAAACCTTCATCATTCACTTGGCAACTCCACTCTTAAGTAAGTTGGCTTCCTTTCGACAGAACACCAGACAAAACCCAGACGCTAAACAGACAGTGCCAGTTTTTGACCCTGAAAAAATACTAAGACCAAGGGGTCTTTTTAAACAAAACGTGGCTGCCTATCAACCCAAGTCTAATTAGTCTAAGGATAAGACCTTTTTCGAACCTTCACCCTTGCGAGAACTTCCTGTCAGGAAAATATCAGACAGTGTTGTTGAAGCCGAGACCCTGAAGTTCGAGCAACTCCTACTCGAGATCAAGATCGAGACCTCTACGACTACCTCTTACGTTACAAGGGGTGACACGCTTGCCTTAAATATCATCCCTATCGATATCCCATTGACTCTCAATATAAACCCCTCCGTCACTCAAGGCCTTAAAGAAGTTTTCACGTACACGGATTCGACACCGGTGGGTTCTCCCATTTACATATCCTACAAGTCGAAGGAGCCGAGTCCACGTATACCTTCTTCTCCTTTTTCAACTTTCACCTCCCCTGGTAAAAATTTTCCCGAATTTTCCCCTTTCCACCCCGGGGAAGCCAGAGAGTCACTATACATCTTCGCCAACCCTATTTATAATGCACCGATTTCCTCTCCTAGGTTATCCATGGTCATCGCCAGAGGAGGAGCAGGGGGAATAGGAGGTGAAGGCCAACAACCACCTTCGAGGTTTTTCACCAAAATAGTCGCTAGATAGCCCCCCTTGGTCCTTCCAGTACCTCTCCATGATTTACCCGAAAACTATATGAAAAACTTACCCAAGTTCATAGGAGAAGAGGATCTAACTGCAGCTGAGCATATCAACTTTTTTGATCAATTCGCTGGTATTCTAGGTCTCGAGCATGAGGACGTGTATTCTCGTTTGTTTGTCCAAACCTTCGAGGGACAAGTAAGAACTTGGTTTTGGAGCCTGCCCCCAGGTTCAATCATATCCTACGATGCGCTAGAAGACCTCTTTCTCAAACAATGGGGTGAAAGAAAGGATCATTTATACTATTTGACCGAGTTCAGGTCTTTAAAGAAAAAGGGATCTGAAACTGTTATGGAATTTATCCAAAGGTTTAACAAGTTGTACAATAAGATCCCTGTTGAAGTTAAATTGTCCCAACCCGCAACCAAAGTAACTTTCGTAGGAGCCTTTGAACCCAATTTTTCTCTACTATTAAGAGAAAGGAGAGGGGTCGACCTAACCCGAATGCAAGATGCCGCTGTGAAAATTGAGTCAAACATGATAGTTTCGGGTAAATTAAAAACAAAAATCGAGACGGGAAATAGGGAAACTAGATGTCTTAGAGAACAAGCAGGTCCCTCTAGATCTAGAAGATCCTCAAATGACAAAATGGATGACATGGCAAGGATAGTAAAATAACTATCAAACAAAATCTTGAGAATGGAGCTAGATCAATCCAAAGCTGATCTATTCGTTAAGAGAGAATTTAGGAGAAATGCCAATCCTCAGTTTCAACCAAGACAAATTAAAAATGAATACCAAAAGATCCAAGTACCTCTAAAAAATGAAAATTTTATTGGAGGAAATGATATGCAAGAGTTCGAAGACTTGGAAGAAGACATAAACAACTTAGGCGACGACTGTATACAACCTCACTTGACGAAAGAAGATTATGAGAAGTCCCTGAACACTGAACAATCATCGATTGAAGATAATAACCTAAATGATGTTGATGATCCCGCTTATCAAGGAATGGACAAAACCATAATGGCTGAGCTCCAACACAAATACAATCTGAGGCCCAGAAACAAACCCGTGTCCACTGTGCAACCCAAGAATTTTTTTCCTAGAGGCGAAACATACAAGCCCGTCTAGAAAGAGACCGAGATGCGAAATAACATAGGGGTAGACTCGCAGAATACCAATGTAAAAGAGGCCGAAACCCAAGCGAGAAGAACTAAGGCAGTTGAAACGCGAACACCCGAAACCAGAAACGTTGAAAATAAAACAGTGCTACTAAATAAATGGATAAGAAAGAGTTTGATGTTTCAGCCAAGGAAACAGATAAAATTGCGGGAGTTTTCTACCTAGAAAACAAGATAAAAAAAGATCAAGATACCAATGCCTTTGGTCGAGTTGGCGAAGAATCCTGTGTACCAAAAACAAATAACCAAGATCATAAATTTTTCTGATCTAGAGAGTTAGTCCGACGTGATAAATCTGGAAGATGACATTCCTAATATCACTTTTGGTCCACATTTTGAAGGTGCCAGAGATACCGTCACCCCCTTCTATATTACCCTGAAAGTGCACGATCGGCTGTTGCATAATTGCATGTTGGACTCTGGGGCCTCTCATAACGTAATGCCCAAATCTATTATGGATAGACTAGGCCTCGAAATCACCAGACCCTATAGAGATATTTACTCGTTCGATTCAAGGAGAGTTAAGTGCATGGGCATGATCAAAGATTTAATAGTCACCCTTGCCTAGATTCTGATGAAAAATGTCCTAATGGATGTAGTTGTCACTGATATACCCGCGAAGTATGGTTTACTATTATCTAGATCTTGGCGAGCCAAGATCGGGGGATCCCTTCAGCTGGATATGACCTACACCACAATCCCTGTTTTCGGTGGACAGTTCACACGGTTATACAGGGAAACATGGTTGGCATATACGGTAAGTGATCCACAGAATCCTAACAATTACCCTGTTTACATCTCTGATCAAGATCTGGGAAATTGTATTTTGTCCTTTGACGATACCGAAGATAATTGTACAGAAGAAAGTGACATCGATTAAATCAAAACTGAAAAGACAGCTAAAAATGTGTACATCACTGGAACTTGGAAAATGTTCTTTGATGGTGCTTTGTCGTGTGAAGGAGTAGGTGTGGGAGTGATTTTCGTAGCACCTGAAAATGAATTTGTCGTTCCCTTCTCTTACAGGCTACAGTGGGACGTAGACTGCACAAACAATGTTTGCAAATATGAAGCTCTAGTCTTGGGACTGGAAGCTGCCAATAAGTTAAACATAAAGAACTTAGAGGTCTATGGAGATGCTGAATTGATTGTGAAGCAGGTAAATCGGCAGTACCAGGCCAAGCACCCAACACTGAGGTCCTATAGAAATTGCACCTAGGATATAATGGAAAATTTATTTTCATCAGTAAAGGTTCATTTCATCCCACGAGCCGAAAACCAACAGGCCGATTCACTGGCCAAAGCAGCTTCGACTTTCGCACCCCCTACCGCTTTCAAATTAAAATACCACATAGAGGTAAGGCACAAACCATCCATACCAAACAACATACAACACTGGCAGGTTTTCGAAGATGACGAACATATCAGAAAGTTCCTGAAAATGGTGGATGATTTCTCTGAAACCCACATTGAACAGGAAAACCAAAACGATCATACCTGGATTATGCAGGAAGGGGAGGAACCTCAAGAGTTCCGAGAAAAAATTGTAAATCATCGCCTGCTAATGTTAAAAAGTAATCAGATCCCTAAGGGCCTGATACCTCTGGAAAGGTTGTTTGATCAAAATGACATGCCTCTAAAGTCCACCTTGGAACCCCAACTGGAGGAGGTAGAAGACTGTGATGTGGGCACGACCAAAGAGCCTAGGATAGTGAAGTTATCAAAGTACCTTCCTCCTGAGAGACTTACTCGGGCGGTATAAAGATGTCTTTGCATGGTCTTATGATGAGCTCAAAACCTATGATACCTCTATGATCGAGCACAAGATACCTTTGAAACCTGATGTTAAACCCTTCAGACATAAGCTCAGACAAATCAACCCCATTTTACTGCCTATGGTCGAAAGAGAAGTGAAAAAGTTGTTAGACGCAAAAATAATTGTACCTCTCAGGTACTCTGACTGGGTGGCGAACTTAGTCCCGGTTAGGAAGAAAAGCGAGGAGATCAGAGTGTGCGTATACTTTAGAAATATAAACAAGTCCTCTCTCAAAGATAACTATTCTCTACCCAAAATGGATCACGTTTTGGAAAAATTAGTCGGGGCAAATAGGATGTCGATGATTGATGTTTTTTCCGGTTACAATCAAATTGCTGTCAACGAGCATGGTAAAGAAAAAATAGCTTTCACCACCCCTTGGGGCACATTTATGTATGACAAAATGTGTTTTGACCTGATGAATGCAGGTGCTACCTTCCAGTGTGCTGTGGATATTGCCTTCATCAGTGAAAGAGATAAATTCGTGGTTATATGCCTCGATGATCTGACTGTCTTTTCTAAATCCGACGAAGACCATATGTTACACCTGAAGCAAACATTTGAAAAATGTTGAAAATTTGGTTTGTCTTTAAACCCCAAGAAGTCTCACTTCACGATGCAAGAAGGTAAACTCTTGGGCCACATTGTGTCTCGGGACGGAATTAAAATCGACCCTAAAAGGGTAGAAGCTATAGACACCATAAATATTCCTAGAAATATAAAAGAAATTCAGTGATTTTTAGGAAAAATAAATTTTTTGAGAAGCTTTATCCCAAACTTTGTTGAAATCGTGAAATTCATCACAGATATGCTAAAGAAGAACAACAAAGTGAAATGGATGGCAGAGGCTAAAGCGTCGTTTGCACGCATCAAGAAAGTTATCAACGAAGCGCCTGTACTGGCAAGCCCTGATTACCTAAAGCATTTCCTGATTTTCTCGTTCACCTCCAAACACACAGTGGTGGCAGTACTTCTCCAGAAGAATGAAGAGGGTTTCGAGCAACCAATAGCCTTTTTTAGTAAAAGTCTTAGAGATGTTGAACTGAGATACGATATAATAGAGAAACAAGCGTATGCTATGGTTAAGGCGTTGAAGGCTTTTAGAACTTACGTGCTACACTCCAAGGTAATCGCATACGTTCCCACCAGTTCTGTGAAGGATATATTGGTTCATCCTGACAGTGATAGAAAGAGGGGTCGGTGGCTCACTAAAATTCAAGAGTTCGACCTAGAGGTAAAACCGACGAAACTAGTAAAAGGACAAGGTCTGGCTAAGCTCTTGATGGAATCAAATTTCAGAGCACTCAGAATAAATAACCTGCAAGGATACGAAGGACATGGGGACGTAAACGAGCCCGACGACAACTATATCTAGAATCGAAGAGAAGTTTTCCTTATCAGATTGGTATAAAGATATAGTGTCCTACCTATTGACCCTGAAATGCCCTAGAGATCTATCTCCAGCTAAAGCCAGGACACTGAAGCTGCATGCAGTGAAGTACTGTATATCCGAAAGTCAACTGTACTGGAAGGACCCCTTAGGATTCCTACTAGTTTGTTTGGTAGAATCAGAAACAGAGGGGGTCATAAACGAATTCCATGAAGGAGTGTGTGGAGGGCATCACGCCTGGAGGGCAACAACTTATAAAATCCCGAGGGTAGGATATTATTGGCCTAAACTTTTCTCACATGTCAACGTAAAAGTCAGAGCTTGTAACCCTTGCTAGTTGTTCACAGGAAAACAAAAGCTCCCAGTGCTACCTCTGGTTCTTGTAAAAAACAAATCCCCTTTTCAACAGTGGGGGTTAGATTTTATAGGCGAAATCAACCCACATTCCAACGCTCAACACAAATGGATCCTCACCGCCACAAATTATTTCACCTAATGGGTGGAGGCTATTCCGACTAGAAAGGTGACTGATTCGGTGGTGATAGATTTCCTGGAAGAGAGCATACTGTCCAGATTTGGCTGTCCCCGAAAGATAGTAATGGATGATGCCTATGCATTCAAGTCTATGGCAATGGTCAACTTTTGCCAAAAATATAACATCGTATTGGGCCAGTCCACAACATATTACCCTCAATGTAATGGGTTAGCCAAATCATCAAATAAAAGTTTAATTACCATAATTAAGAAGGTGTTGAGCGAAAACCAAAGATCTTGGCATGTACACTTAAAGTACGCTTGATGGGCAATTCAGATAGGTACGAAGAAATCCATTGGTACTTCTCCTTTCCAAATGGTATACGAGACTGATGTCGTATTACCTACAAATCTGGCGCTCCCTGTAATGATGCTATGGCAAGATGAGAAAGAAGATCCAAACCACGTCACAAGAAGAATAAATCAGCTGATTGAGGTCCAGCAACGCAGGACCGAGGTGGACGTAAGGATGCAGAAATACCAGGACAACATGAAAGGGTTGTTCGATCATAAATCCAAAAACAGATATTTCCTCCCTGACGATTTGGTTTTGAAATGGGATGCTAGGAGGGAAGATTCGACAAAACATGGTAAAATTGATCATATCTGGTACGAACCGTTCAAAGTCTCAGCTTCTGAAGGGAAGAATTCATTTCTGTTAGAGAATTTGGACGGTAAAACCCTCAGCACCCCTGTCAACGGGCGTTATTTAAAGCACTATATGCAATAAATGAGTTCCAAATCTCCATTGTATATACCGGTTTGTGTTTTCCTTTTTATTTTTATAAACTTTTTGATAAGTTCACTTTCATCGCGAATAAAACAGGCTGTTGATTTCCTAGAAGTAGAGACATAAATTTTGACACATAGAATCCCATAAATCCTGAAGACCTGATACTCTTCGTTTTGTTTCATACAAGCCTCTGAATTACAACCCAAACTGCAAAAGGAGAAAGGGACGGTCATGTATCAGGAAATTGACCCACCCGAAATAGGTGACAAATATTTTTCTTTTAGAGGAGAACAAAGTGGTAAGGCCAAGGTATGAATTGCCTAAGTATCTGGATTTCAAACGAACATCACTTAAAACATAGAAGTGGT
The DNA here is from genome assembly GCA_010110895.2 of Picea sitchensis. Classification (NCBI taxonomy): domain Eukaryota; kingdom Viridiplantae; phylum Streptophyta; class Pinopsida; order Pinales; family Pinaceae; genus Picea; species Picea sitchensis. The sequence continues at coordinate 101,394 of SNQJ01S0047008.1, read as the reverse complement.
CTCACAAGTACGATGTATTCACTTGAGTTAGGATTGCATGATAACATCCGGGTTTTTGAGGTCCATAGCCTTCTCTCTTTCCCTTTTTCATCCTTGGTCCTCTCTCCTTAAGCTCTGACACCTGCCCATACCATTCATAGAGGAAAAGAGGTTATGGTTCAATTTTGGAAGCTGGCGAACGTCTCAGGAAGTAAGTTGGCCTTCATGACTCCTCGGTCCCCTGCTGAACAAAGCCATGTGTAGGCAGATCCTAACTCTCTTAGGTCTTTTAACAGGTTTCAAATGGTTAAGTCTTGCTCAAAAGAAGATCCTTGGAAATGAATTCTCCCCTATTTTCCTGCGGACTAGGACGTCGTGAAGGTTAAGAGAAAGTTGGTCCAGAGCACTCAAAGCAAGTTGACAAGCCTCTGTAACGAATATACACAAATATCACCCCTGGTATTTTTTTATGCCAATTGATTGCCCCCACTCCACTTTTCAAAAGTAAAGTATAAGACATATGGTGAAAGGAAATTCATAATTGATTGCCCCCATCTAGTCCAAAGAGATGATGAAAGGAAATTCATAAAATGATTGCCCTCATCTCAACATTTAAATGCAAGATTACAGTTTGGAGTGGTGAAAGGAAATTCACCAAAGGGAACCAGATAACTTCACCGGGGTACTGAACAGGCTCGCTGGCAGTGAAGCAATATCTAAGATATTCTGTAAGGCTGCCATACTTAAATTATACTACACTTTGGTAATCAACATTTTTGAAACTGGATCCACAACTCGAGTTCATGCAGGTCTCCTTGATTAAAAGCATGAAATTTACTTCTTTTTGACGCAAGTTAAAACCTACCGGAGATGTTAATTTTCCTAAGATTGATTGGACCATCTTAAGAAGCTCCGAATTCAGTCTCGAGGAAGGGAAAGTTATCGAATGGACTGCCGTCGAGTTTAGGAAGCGTGTCGAGTTTTGGAAAGTTTCAGAATTAAATTCGAAACCTCAAATTTTCCTCTACACCTCCTTTCCAAACAAAGTTTCACTGAAGCAAACTGATGACTCCATGTACCCCTTCTTAGGCACTTGGTCTGTTGTCCTTCTCATCCCACAAGGAGACGAGATCCCTAGTTGGAGCCTATGTTGGAGCTGCCTTTCTCTAAATACATGAAATGTTATACTTAAGCCCAAAAAGGTTGGATTTCGGGACTTCGTTTGTTTCACGTTTCTACCCCCTAAAGTCGCAGTATCCTGACGTGCGAAATGGAGAAAACCTTCCTAATTTTAATCACCATTACTAAAATACTAAGAGGGGCTTATCATCTCTTAGTACCTCGTACCCTCGCTCTTGGGAGCTACGTGTTGAACGTTTCTCAAGCCTCTGACTTGCGAAGTCATGAAGTTGTGTTAAAGTTACCCAGGTTAGTATCAAGAACAAATCACTTTAAACCCTAGTTAGCCACTATCATGATTTCGCGACTTGACGATTGTTTCCCCAAAAGGTAGCACCTTCGTAACCCCGATCCACGAAGTCACAATTTTATTTAATTAAGCATGGATTAATTAAAAGGCTTAAGTCAAATCACTTTTAATCAATTAACTCGCACCATCGCGATTTCGGGTTTTTAAGGTTCAATGGCTAGGAGCGAAAACACCCGATGTGGCGAACACCGAAATGGGGATTAGCAACTAAGTGCACCAAATTGAAAGAACTAAACCAAATTAATTAGCACCTTAAACAAACTTTAACACACGCGGTTTACGGATGAAGTCTTGAATGATCCTGCGTTTTTCAATGTTACGAATCGTCAAGCATTTATGGCATTTATTTGAATTGCAGTGAGGTGACGGATAGTAAGATCTCGTTTTTACTTCTAAATCTTTCTATTAAGCGATTTGACCATTCTGTTGGCAAGGACACCCATGGGATTAAATGACCAAGATATAGAGTTTTTCCTTCATTATTTCATTTTTCATTCCTATTTGCGCGCAGAGCCATTTCACCAGGATAATTGTTGTTTGTGTTTTTCAATTTTTTCGACAGGAGGTCCAGTTGCAGGTTTCTCTATCATGGCTCCACAAAAAGTGCCCAAGGCAGCTGCTGAGAGTTCAGGTCAGGGTTCAGACATTGTTTTCGATACCTCGCCCTGAAGTATTAATTCTTTCAAGACATGGTCATACGTTTCCAACATTCTGAAATCCGAGTCGATAAACTATTCGGATGATTCTAGTGACAACGAGAAGGATGACTTATCAACCAAATACAAAATCGTCGCTCAAGTAGAGATGCACAAAATTGCGGCGAGGCCCCAACTTCTTCCCTATTGTGATATGATCAGGTGGGCATTGGACCATGTGGACATCCCGACCAGGACGATTATCAGTGAACAGAAGGTAACGATTGGGACTTTCAGGCCAAAACATTTGCGGGCAATGTATAAATTGTCACCCACACCAAACCTTACTCACAATGTCGAATTTCTAGAAGGTTTCAAGAAGAAGGAGTGTGATCAGTATGCAAAGAGTTTATCCGATCTGATCAAAGATTGGGTCTCACACCCCGCGAAATTCAAGCCTGATACTCACGGGATCTATTCAATCTCTTCCTTGGAGCCACAATTCAAGTACATAGCGATGATGGCCTGCAAGTTGTATGGGAAGGAGGACACTACCCATTTTTTCCTCCCATGGGCACTGCTCATTCATATAGTTGCTGAGGGTTTCTCCTTCGACTGGGCCAAACTGTTGTCTGACAGTCTGACGAGTCAAATTACCGAATATCGAGCACAGAGGGAAAGTAAGAAAGCAACTTCATTCTTTATGTCTTCTTACATCATGGATGCCATCTGCTTCATGACACCCTTCCCACTAATGAACTGGAGCTGGGCTCCATCTAATACAAAGCCTATTCATGTCTACCACTCGAAGCTTTGGGAGGATAAAGCCAAAGAATTCATCTACGAGATATCAACTGGGTAATGGTGCCATTGCATGTCGCCATCTTCGGCCAGCTGCCTCCCAGGATTTCGGATAGCGTCACGACCAACCTGAGTAGCTTGGCAGATTGGTATATAGAGGCAGAATTTTCATATATCAAGGTTTTCGGCGCCTCTGTTCCTCCATATGCTCTACCGCTATCCTTTCTAGATAAGCTATTGTGTCACGAGATCGCCAGGCAGACTGTGCTCGGCGAAATAAGCAAAGATCTCAAAGGAGTATCATAAAAGGTATGGCCGCCCTTCCCCATTCATATTGGTGCATATTTCTTGTTAGATTTTGCCCATGCCAAAGCCGAGGCTACGCCTTTAGAAGAAATGAAGCTGGTGGATATTGAGTTCAAGAAGCATGACCCTAGTAAGGTTGTGAGCAATCACCTAGTGAGTTGTGGCCTGAAGAGATATGAACACGAGGATTCCCCTCATGATGAAATATTCTGGGGTGCGAGGTCCTACTCTGAAGTCCTAAGTCGGATTCAAGCCCTACCACCCGGATATATGGCCGATTTCTTTAAATTCCAGGAGCACTGGTGGAGTTGTCTCCCCAAGATTTTACAGGGTGAAACCCCAAAGATTCCGGTTACACAACAAACAGAAGCCAAAGGTTCAAAGGACTCGAGTCCTAACAAGGAGAAGACCCAAGAGAAAATAGGGGAGGTTGGAACCTCAGAGTGAGGAGCCGAAATCCCCTACCAACAGAAAGGAAACCCTGAAAAGGGTATGTCGGGCAAGCAGGTCCAAGGTCAAGCAGAGATACCCTTGCAAGGGTCGAGCGACTCACTATTGCTCATGTCAAACAAGGTGGCCACAGATGTTACCCCGAAACAACCATCGAAGGAAATCGACAGTCCGATTTCTATTATCACACCCTTACAATTCACAAAAGGGAATCCCGATGCGGGGTGGATTTTCAATGAATAACTGACGCCCATTTCTGTAGAGGAGATGCCTCCTAACAAATTTTTCTTTGATAAAAAAAAGGAAGGTCGTGGTGAGGCAAGAATTATATCAAAGAGAGGGCGTAGTGGCTAAAAAATTTAAAATCATGACAGATGGAAAGGCCGTGAAAGAGGAAGAATTCACAGATGAGATAGCAGGAGCACTAGGGGCTTATGCTATAGCCAATCAATACTTAGTTGGAACTTTGAAGGCCCAGTTGAAATGAAAGAACCTCTTGATCAGTAAGTTGGAAGCTAAAGTGGCTACTGTTGAAGCAAATGCCAGGGATGAGGTGAGAAAAAGCCTCGAGCAAGCCCGAATAGCCGATCCGTAGGAGATTGAGAAACTTAGATCCGACCTTGAGCAGGTGTGCCAGTCGGCGCAAATTAGCCAAACGCAGGTAAGCCAACAGGGGCATCAAATTATAGAGTTACAATCGAAATTGGATGTTGCCAAGAATCAGGTTTTAGACATAAAAATGTTCAGATCCCAAGCTGCCGAAATCCGACAGAAGGTATTAACGGCTCAACAAAACTTGCTTGTAAAAGTGGGAACCATTCAAAACCAATTTTAGACGATAGATCAAGTGTTGGAAAATATTTCTTTGAGAGAAAGAGAATCTGGGGTAGCTTGGGTTTCTTTCCAAGACGTTGTTATAGCTACGGCGAAGATAGAGATGGTCGACAACTCCAAATTATCCATCGCAAACCAAACTAGAGGGAATATCTTGTTGAAGGTCTGGGAACAAAATATATCAGAAAGCAGGGGGAGAGCTAATGAGGTGATGAATTCTTGTGAGGAAACGTTCACCTTGATAAATAAAATTTTGTTAGACCTTGATAAGGAATGCAGTGTTGGGACGCTGGGAAAAATCAATACAGCTAAACACCTACTGGACATCAAAGAAAACATGGAGAAAGAGCAAGCAGAGATATCCCAGATAAGCTTGGTTGATATGGTCCAAGTTGACAAATGGCTAGTACAACCAAGTTTACAATTATGCTCTATCATCATGGAAGACCGACAAGTAGGGAAAAGGTTGCCACAGTTGGCGAAGAGTTGTTACACCTTTGAGGAAAGCAATCAAACAGAGCCTTCCAGGTTGATAGCCCAGTTGGTGGAAAGGTGTGTCATTTGCATCGAGCAGGCAAAGGGGCAGGTTTCTGGTGCTAAATAATGACAGATGTCAACCCGTTCTATTTCTGGAGCCGGAAGAGCAAAGAAAGGAAGGTGCTCCGCCCTTACAAGGGAAGACAAAATATGCGGAGATGAAACACTCCATTTTTTTATTTGTAACTGACAAGTTTCCAGAACGATCGGAATTCTAAATGCTTAGAAGTTTGTTTAAATATACATTTAGGAAGAGATAGAAGGGGCTTTTTATCGGTGGTAGATTGTAATAGAGAAAGTTCTTTTTAGCCGGGATTAATACAAAGCGAATTGAAGACTCCATATTCCATCAAGATTGAGTTATGTGTTTTCCTTTGTTATTTCATGCTTCATGTCATTTTTTACATATACATCTTTGATGAATTTTTTAGCTGCAATTTAGTATAACTTCTACTGTGGTGATCAGGTTCTAGTTATCTAGTTATTTACAACTTTTCCTCTGTATAGACTACTAGCGGGTACAAGACCTGTGAATTACTTAGATCTCTACATTATATTATTTCATCAAGGTATTTCTTTCTTTTCTTCTTCTGCTACAGTGTGGGATTCCTCTAAAATTGATGCCCCACATTGTTGACAGCTCTATGTTTTCACACTCGGTTTCAAGATTTTAACTCAGTTACGAAAAAACGACCTTCGATTTTGTTAAACCCTTTGATTGGCTTCACTGAATTTTCCTCGTATAATCTAAAATTGAAATAAGCACTTTAAAACATAAACCCTCTTTTAAATCTCTGTTCTCCCCATGACTGTACCCATTGTAAGACAACCCAACATCGAACCCGACCTATCTGTTCAAACCAGCATCGCTTTGAATCTTTTCGATACCATACTTAAGACTGACATCACCTGGATAGAGATTGAACGTTCATGGGCCACCATCGTACGGGATATCAACATTCAAGAATATTTGGAAGCTAGACAAAGACAACTCAGATATCGGCCATAGCTTCATCCCCCGAAGTTGTTTCTTCCCCTTTTTTCATTCACTCACTTTAGATGCTTAGACTCTACACTTTATAGCCTTAAGTGTAGACTTTGGAACAACACTTATTATGCCAAAAATTGGTTAATAATCTTAGGAAGGGATGCAATTATTACCTATTTTGAATTGGACGCATTAATGATATTATCCTTAGTATTCAATGTTTAATAATTTTTTCATTTTACATCCTTATATTTCTCATTGTCTATTATTAAGTGTATGGACAAAAGTCATGTTTGATTTTGATATGTAAAGTGTGGGAAGCAAATTATGTTAACCTCGACTCTAACTAGTATGAAGGTATGATGTTCCATTAGAAAATTTTCATGAATGTTCATTTTTTGTAGGTATCCATACAAAATGGTCAACCAAAGAAAATAATAGAGGATCATGCACCTTGAGGTGCAAGACCTAGAATATAAGAATTCTTTTGATGGTAAAGATTTGGTGTGGTCTGAAATATATGCATCAGAGAGAAATATTGATCATATCACCTTGATCCCTGCACAAAGAGTTATTGACTTTGTGAGAGGGCAAGAAATGAATCCAAATTTGCCTTCTAATTTTACATGAAGTAAACAAACCACTGAGACATAAGGCTATAACTTCCTTATAGTACAACTTGTAACTATTTCATAAATTCTTGTTGAGATGTAGATTATTAAGAGTGTATATATCCTATCATTAATCATAAGTATTGATTATTTTGAGTTGATTGTGCAATTATTCTTGCTCATATGACCTTGAGAATAGAAGAGGAGCTTGTTAGTCAACCAAATGAAGGATACCATTTGTTAAGAAGTGGGGTTGTTGCTGCCATTCCATTGTGAAGGTTATGACTTAGGGTCCAAAAATAATTGTATTTGCATACAATGTGTATGATCATGAAGATAAGAACATATGGATTTGCCATGGCTGACTTGACATGTCAAGTGATGCTAGGGACATGCATAGCCTTAGGATTTCAAGGGACTTAGTGTCATATGTAGAAAGTTGCTTCTTTTTGGAGATGTCAATTGACTTGATATGTAAAATGCACATTAAACAACATGTTGACATGGATATTTTGGATTGTGATAGAGATTTATTCTTGTATAAAGGAGATGTTATAAACATATACAATCACTTGATGAAGAGACATTATAAACATCAAAAGCAGGATGAAATGAGTGTCGACCTTTGGTATCAAAAAGTACATGCCTTGTGTTTTTTTTTCAAAATCTCAATAGTGCAAAGCTCCAATTTATTTTGGATTTTCAAAGGAAATGGATGTTAGATATGATGGACAAATTATGCCGCAATAGATTAATAGGCATGGATGCAACTTTAAACACAAATAGATACAATGTAAGTGTGATTTTGATTATTGATCGTTTATGACTATTTGGGTTGTGATTCCTAGTCATTAATAACCTAAATTTGGGATTGTATGTTCTTTAAATATTGTAATATCAATTGTACACACTTGTGGATTTTGAAAAACAAAAAAGTGAGGTATCAATGGCATGGGTTGTTGCTTCATGAAGTGGATCATCTAATATTTCTCAATGGTTCGATCAGCTCAT
>SNQJ01S0047008.1:65486-86935 GCA_010110895.2 Picea sitchensis | reverse complement strand
TCCCACCAATGTTTGACATGGGGGAGATCTTTAAGGAGTGCAAAGTTGATCTTTTCCCTATCGAAAAAATTGTGAACAGAGAAATAACCTTCTAGAAGATTTAACCATTTTTCTAGGGCATCTGCATCTATCTGTCCTTCAAATACGGGAATATCAAAATTAACTTGTACATTGAAAGGAGAGGTGCCTCCAAAGTGGTTGCTTGATGAAGATGCATCGGTTGTTATCGACAAACATTGAAGGATGTGGGAAAAATTCTCCATCATTTCGTCCTTCTGTCGTGTGAGAGCTTGCTCAAGCAACATATTAATAGAATCGTCTACGCTATCGGTTTTATTTTCTTTCGCCATGGAGGGTTTCTTGGGCGTGAGAGAGTGATTTTCCTCAATAGAGACAAGCTCGAGACCCAACTTGCTATACTAAGACCTTGTCGGGGAGATGCACTGAAAAAATGATCAAGAACAGTCTGCTCTGATACCACTGATCCAAATTATTTTCAACACGAAATGAGAGTGAAGATATAATAAATAAATGTACAGAGATATATCAAATATCCACTAATATAACATAAATATATCAGAGATATAAACACATAGATACAATAATACACAATTTCTACTAATGAGCGAAATGTACAAACTGTAAAATTACAGAGTGAAAGACTCGCTAGAATGGTGGCAGCTTATCTCAAAGAAGAGACGTGGTAGCTACTCACATTAGCAAGAAGATGAATTTACAATGAGGCTCCGAAGGCCTTTTTATCGTAAAGAAAATCCAAAACCCTAACCCCGGAAGATGAAAAGCCAATAATTTTGTGGACCCTATTTTGGGTAGTTTGGTGTATAAACTTCCCGGGGGCGTAACTTTGGCGTATGATCTTCGTTTGGGGTGCACGATAGCTCATGTGAAAGGAATCGTCGAGGAGATTCATTTTGGGGGCTTAATCAAAGCCTTCGCCTATCATTGAGGTGCTCGATCCTGGAAAGAATTCATTTAGGCCCTCAAAATTGCCCTGGAAGTTTAGGAACCGAAAAAATGCTAAAAATAATAAATTTCCAGAAGATTGTTTTGAGCCAGTTGGATAGGTGGGTGCTAGAGGGGAAAATCCCCCTATTACTATACTGGGTCAGAATATAGGCAGATAATCGAATTCCTTTAAAATAGAGTCCCAATCCTAAACTACCCCAAACTATCTGAACATAAAGATAAAAGAGAAGAAGGAAGATTGGTAAGTGTACCTTAGGCCCTATCGTCTGATGTAGACTTCATTCAACTTTATAGCTTCCCAAGTTGCAGGTCTCCTCCTAAAGATGACCTGCAAGAACACTTAGGAAAACACTGTTACAAATATATAAGCTCTACTTATCAATTTTAACGTTTAGATATAAACAAAGATGCATTAATCAGTAAAGATATAAATACACAAAGTATTGGGATAGGAAAAGAACTCTTTTATTCAAACTGAAGATTACAAGATTACACCTTCTCATCGGCAGACGCACCGTGAACTAGGTCTAGGCTCCTCTTACTACTGCTCCAAGTGCATCATTCCTGTATTACCTCTCACAATCAACTGATCATCTTGGGAAAGGGGAAGGGATTACATAGGGAGAGGGTTGGAGAGGGAATGTTGAGTCCAAATCTCAGAAAGGGTTGCAAACCTTAGGCTAGAAGGGGAAGGGATTTTGGCAGAGTTTCTTTGTTCTCTTGTTTGATTATGGAATGGGACCCCAAGACCTATTTTTATATGACAAAAATATGGTTATTCGATTTGGGGACGAGCTACAATGGGTAAAATGGTTGGGAAATCATCGATATCCCGTAAACTCCGCCAAATTCCTTGCAACTTTTGGAAGTAAATGGAAGATGTTTAGCATGCAACTTGCATATGTACGCGGGTTTTCTAGTATGCAACATGCCTGTGTACACAAACAATAGTGCAGCAGGGAACGTACATGCTCCAAAAAATGGTTTTTTAAAGAGAGATCCTCAACAATAATTTGGAAAATTGTGAAAGTAGAAAGGCCAATGCCATGTATGCATAGGTAGGAAATTTTAAGTCTATAACATATGCCCTCTAATGTGTGAGGTCAGAAGAGAAACTGATGGCCAAAGTACATTACAATATCTTTACCAGTGGGAATGCATAGAGTCGAGTGAGCCCGGGACCATAGTTCAGGAGCGCGTCATATGCAAAATAATAATAATCTCTCTGAGGCGGGCATACCCATGCTCGGGATGAACTAATCATGGCTTCCAATCAAGTACACTGCAGATCCATGTCATAGAAATGTCTATATAAAGTGTAGCTGTGAGCAATACACAATGGATCTACATCTCAAAATCATTTGATGATATTCAAGTAGAATATAATATGCATCTTTAAGAAGCATTGATGCTTGCGACCGGAGATGAGGACACCATAGCTCGAGCAATAACTTCAAGATATTCATCAACTAAAGTAGGAGTATAATAGGAGTGTAAGGCTCACTACTCTGAGGTATTCGACATGTCGTCAGGGAAAGACTAGAGGATCTCAATCATCAAGCACAAAACTTCGTCGATTTTGAATATGGACTTGACTAGACTCACGGGATGGCTGACTCATGAAATTCAAGAGAAAAACTATAGAATTGTTTACTCAGGTTGATAAAACTTCCCTTGGACAAAAGAACGAAAGATGATCATCTTTAGGCAGCGTAATATTGACATAAGTCTGCGATGCAGGAGGCACCAAAAACTCTTCATATGTTTGGAAGAGTAACCAAACGAAGGAGGACACAACTCTATGTAGCGAGAACAAATTCCTAAGGTCATACTAGATCCCAATTCTTGGAGAACAAACGAAAGGATGTGCTCTGTCCAAGGGCAACTATCTTCCTTCCAAAAAAATAATTGATATATCACTTCCCCTCTTTTTGGAATATTTGATTATTTTCTCCTTTTCAAATTTTTAACGAGCTTGAAAAAGAATAAAAGAATTCTACATTACAAAGGAGGAAACAAGTTGCACGAGCAAGATACAAAGGAGGGAACATACTGATGCTCATGGCAAGGAGACATGTGCAGGATAAGGACACTAAAATTCCTCCATGGGTCAAGGTTTCAAATCGCAAAAGGGAAAAAAGTGTTGCAAGGCTTGCGTATAAGGAGTTCTTTAAAGGTTCAATTGAGAGCAACATGGAGCCGACATTAGGCCAAAGACACAAAGATTAGACCCACAATGTGATTAAGCACGATACAACAAGAATCCTTCCATGTGAATTTTTATGAGCCCATAGAAGGTAAGCTCGGTGGTTTTTTCACGTTTAGAGAGTCTGAAAAAACACTAAAAAGAAGACTCCAGGGAGTTCCTTTTTCGCAATTAGTCCAATCGGTTTGAAACAGGGGTAAAATTATACTGAAAATATGTCTCTTCAATACCATTTTAACGAGTGTGATTGAGACAAGATCACTCAGAGATATTTTCAATTTTAAGGAGTCTGAAAAGAGATTAACTATGGACTCACAACCTTTTTCTAGGTTTAGTCTCCTTAGCCCGAAAAAGTATAAAATATAACTTAGGATAACTCTCTCGGCGAGACAAGTCTCCCAAGGCGTACCTTTTTCCTGGATAATCTATTGGCTGGAAAAAGGGTTAAACTCATGCCAAATAGATGTTCTTTCTAGACCAATTAACGAGTGTGAAAGGAACAAGGTCACTCGACAATCTTTTCATATTTAGGGAGTCTGAAAAGAGCTTAACTATGGACTTCGACGGGGTTCCTTTTTCGTAAGTAATCTCCAAGTCTCGAAAAAGAGTTAAGCCAAAACCAAGGAGAATGTTCCTTTTTCGAAAATTTAGTACCTCATTCCTGAAAAAGGGTTAAAAATACGCTTGAGAATACTCTCCTAGTGAACTGAAGTTCCTAGGGAATACCTTTATTTGTAAAATTAGTCGTCTAGACCGAAAAAAGGGGTAAAATATTGCTGGATAGATGTGCCTTCAAATTTGAGTTTGGCGAGCGTGAAGGAAAACAAGATCGCTCGACAATGTTTTCATTTTTAGAGAGTCTGAAAAGGGCTTAAACAAGACTCCAGGGGGGCTTCTTTTCTCAAGTAATCCATATGAGATAGAAAAGAATAAATAAAGTCTCATTGGATGTTTCTTTCAGAATTTAAGTGAGATTGAAAGACAACAAACCATGCTCTTTAGGGAGTCCTACGGGTAAGGCTAGAAAAAAGATGAAGAAGAATGAGGCTTCATTGCAAAGTCATGGTAGGACTATAAGGAATATCATTCCTATGAAGTACTTCAACATGGGCACTAAATGGAAAACAAGGCTCTAACTAAGATGCCCATGGAAGGAAGGATCTACCACATAAATTATGACACACTTATCAACAACGAAGGTTAGTGTCACAATTCAGTGGGGTTGATCCTAAGACCAAAAGAACCAGGAAACAAATAATGAAAAAATACAAGTAGGAAAAAACCTAACCTATATGCCAGTTTTAATGTCAATATCTGTCAGAACGGATCGATATGATGAAAAAAAAATCAAAGAAAAAATGTCTCCAAGATCTAGCATATAAGGCCAATAACACTGATCCAGAAGTCAAAAAATCCAATATAGATAGAAAGTTTGGAAAAATAAGAGGTGCTACTGAATACAAAACTTGAAAACAACAAACCTGGACTGTACAATATTGTACAAGGCACCGCACAACCTTACGACTCATGCATAGTATTAGTTCAGGTAGACCCTGTTGCTAGGCTCTAACCAAGAGTCTCTTCGATATTCAACGTGAAAAGTCTCCCAAAAGGGAAGAAAACACAAAACATGGTGTAAGTATTCCCATGATATAGAACCGTAGTCATGGCTTCAAGGATAGCCTCATCCGAAGGAAATTCAAAATCCAAGAAATCACGCGAATGAGGAGGGTCGATAGTCCCAAAGGGTGAAGCAAACTGACCATATTCCTTATGACGATGAAGGTTCTAGCTAGGAACGGTAAAGTCTATAGTGAAGAATCACAAGCACGAGGGTTTGAGGATCTACAAATAGTGAGATCAGAGTCAAAAGGAGACTAAAGATCACTCGGAACAAGAGGGGGAAGGAAGGGCTCCCATGCTCCCATTGTATAAACCAACAGATCAATTGTTGAGACCAAGTCTCGAAAAGGAAAACATGAGTGAACAAGTTCCTAATCAGGAGAAATTGAACACTGAGGATAAGACACCACATAATTTACATATGGCGAGGTAGAGTCTACATGAATACTAGGAACATATAAAGGGGCATCCTGAACTAATGTCGAATTGGGATGGTGATTATCAGATGCCAACTGGTCGATAGTGACAATGCTTCCATTGTGAGGGAAATGCATCACCTGGAAGAGTGTAGACACCACAACATTCATAACATACACATAATCACGCCCGAGAAGCATATTAAAATCTAACGGGCCTTGCACCACTTTAACATCGACAAGGATAGTCTTCCCACTTAACGAGATAGGAAACTGAGGAAGAATCCCCAAATATTCAATAGGATGTCTGTCAAAATCCAACAACTCATGCGATGCAAACACAAGCTCGGGAGAACCCAAATCTTGCCAAGTTGAGGAGGATAAAATACTTGCGGAGGATCCTTCATCTACAATACATCAGTAAATGTCTTGTGAATTCACTTCAACCCTTATTTGAAAGGGTGTAGAATAAGGAAGGTGAGGCTCAACAAGGTCATTCCAATCAAAGGAAACCATCCTAGAGCTTGGAGAGGGTGTGCTCAAAGTGAGTGGAATTATCCCTTGTTCTGAAAGTACTGAACTTGAAATGTTAAAAACATAGTCGATAGACACAACACTCCCCAAGAGAAGATTGGGATCAATTGAATATTGCATCGGTACGAATACTTTGTCAACCATTGACTAAATAGGCTGAAAGAAAACATGGTCTAAAGGCACATCACCCCCAAAAGAGGAGTGGGATCAGTCAAAGATTGCATCGATGCGACCACTTCATCAACCAAAGGCTTAATAGACTGTGATGAAACCTCAGAAGACTCATAATCATAAGAACTTAGAGACAAGGATCATAATATTCATTCCTCTGGAAGGACAAGGCATAAATGAGTAAGGTGATCTCCCTTGCAAAGCTTACAAGGGAACTTAGGCTTACGTCATATCCATCTAGTTTTCTCAATAGAATCAATGCCCATAGCATGGCTAGCAGTGGTTGGTTTTATATCTCCAACATGACTAGCATATGTTGGTTGCACATCTCCAACATGACTTGTAGATGTTGGTGATGGGTTGATAACATGAATTGCAGAGGCTATAGACCTATCACCAATATGACTAGTAGTGACTATATTTTTTCCCCTAGCATGACTTGTAGAGGCTGGGTGTTGGTCCTCAACATGACTTGCAGAGGTTGACGACCTATCTCCAACATGATTCACAGAGGTTGGTGATTTCTTCTTCCTATTCTTCCTCTTTCAGTTTCATTTAGACTTCCGGTTACTAGTAGCTATACTTTCACCAGAGAAGGTAGAAGGAGGAGGAGGAGAATTTTTTTATGAAGGAACATCAACATGATGCCCATGACGTAAGGTGCTTAACTAAGAAGCATCAAGAGCATTCAAGACATTTGGAATGGTACCCAACCAAACTGGTAGTCCTACATTCAACCCAAGAATGTACAACGTGGCCATCAAAGGGACACCAACTTCTGAAGAAAGGAAAAGCAAAAGAATCCCCTTGCGAAGCGGTTCCTTTGTTGGTATTGTCAGTAACTTTTTCCATGAAGATATTATGCACAGGTTCTTCCCTTGCGGGATCGTTCAAGTCCGAAAAAGTCTCACACATTGACTCGTGTGAACCAGTGTTATAAAAAATATGCCTATAAGGAGGCGGCTCCACATTTCTAAGCGGAAGACCGAAAATTCCTCACGATCGACGGAGTGGGTGGTCTACCACCTTAGGTCAGAGACCCAAAGCAATGACTGATTAACTCACTATGGAAAACTAGGGAGCATAGATAACACCACTAAAAAGAAGAGCCTAAAAATATACAAACCAAACAAACTGCTCTTATAAATGCTTCCAACCCAGGGAGATGAATTCATGATTGTCCAAGGCATTCGCAAAGGCAAACAACTGGCCAGGAGAAGCAGTTACCCAAACCTCCGACCGACGGTCCCTTCGGCTGTCGCCCAGAGAGTACATAGTCTACCTCAGGTGCTACGATAGACCCCTCACAGACACCTATGTTTCAACCTATATAATGGAAACTAGGCCACCAACTTGTAATCAACAACCAGAGGGGTACAATCAACAGTTGAGCGAGTGTATGAGTAGGGTAACTAAGCCTGGAGATCCTCCTGAGGCCTTAAATGAAACAGGGCCATAATCACTCTTAGAGTACCTTGGACAGATCCAAGTGTAAGAGTTTTGACACAAGTTGGGCCAGTAACACTACATGATTCACCCCCAATACACACTCTCCCAAATGCTTTGTCGGGATCAGGAGTGGATATCTCCATCACCGTCGTCCATGAGGCCTCGTGTTTGACTCCTATGCGAGAGGCGCTTCTCGGATTGAGTAATTACAAGATGGATTTTTCACACCCTAGCACAAACACCTAAGTTAATTTTTGGTTGGCCTTGGAGAGTTTACCTCTCCACACCTTATCCAAGGCCCTATCCTAAGCTATTGGTGAACCCTAGAAAATGTGTTACTAATATATTTTAGATTAGCACGTTCATTTTAGGGGCTTCTCTTACTCAAGGAACGAAAGTGCAACTGATGTTGTTTGAGACTCTTGCAAAAAATAAATTGATTAGAACACTGGCAAAGAAAACTTTACACTAATTCTACAAATGAAAAAGAGTTTCAAGCAAAAAGCATGAACAATCCCTCAAGCAATCTTTTCTCCTTTCAATGAAAAATGCACAATGCAACTTTCAAGTGAAACAAAAGAGAAAATGAAAGGATTTTTCTTTCTTATTTTTTCTTTTGAAATGCTTTCAATATGAGAAGAAAACACAACACTATGCTAATTTATTCTTCGTTTTCAAATAACAATGCAAAACAAATGCAAAGAAAGAAAGAGACCTAAAATACTAGGTTTTTTTTTCTTCCAATCAAAGAAGAACTAACGAAAGATGCTAAAAGAAACTATAGAATACATAGAGAGACAAGAGGATTTCTTTTTTCTATTTCATAAACAACCTGAGCCTGCAAACTGTCTAAACCCCAAACAACATAATCTTATGGAACTCGGGAAGACCTGGGAACCACAGGTTTCCAGTAGAAAAAGGAAAATATTTTGAAAAATTCTCCAAAACAACAGAGATGCGTGTTGTGCACATCCAACCTGCGTATGTACGTGGGTTGTATATAATGACGACTTCATATGTACACGTGATGTATAGAGAAAATGGCGCGTACACCTCTGTAAATTTTCAAAAACAGAAATTTTTTGGACAAACAACTTGGGCAAGGAAGGCTGGTAGGCACCTGACAAGTGACCAGAGACCCTAAATTATTTAGTAACTTGGAAAACTAAAAAAGAAATTGAAAAAATAAAATCAAACCAAAATCTTCCACTAATACCCTAGAGAGACTGCCCAGTGGAGTCACCAATTTTGTTAGCGGGGAAAATCCCCCTATTACTATACTAGGTCAAAATATAGGCAGTGCACTGACTTCCCTTAAAAGACAGTCCTAATCCTAAACTACCCCAAACTATCCGAACAGAAAGGCAAAAGAGAAGAAGGAAGAAACTTAGGCCCTAACGTCCTATGTACACTTCAACTTTGTAGCTTCCCAAGCTGCGGGTCTCCTCCCAAAGATGACCTACAAGAACACTTAGGAAAAAAACAAAGATGCATTAATCAATAAAGATATAAATACGCAAAGTATTGGGACAGGAAAAAAACTCTTTTATTCAAACTGAAGATTACAATATTACAACCTTCTCATCGGCAGGCGCTGCATGAACCATGTACGGGCTCCTCTTACTACTGCTCCAAGTGCATCATTCCTGTATTGMYTCTCACAATCAATTGATCTCCTTGGGAAAAGGTAAGGGATTGCATAGGGAGAGGGTTGGAGAGGGAATGTTGAGGCCAAATCTCAGAAAGGGGTGCAAAGCTTGGGCTAGAAGGGGAAGGGATTTTGGCAGAGTTTATTTGTTCTCTTGTTTTATTATGGAATGAAACCCCGAGATTGATTTTTATATGAAAACAAGATTGTTATTCGGTTTTGGGACGGGTTACAATGGGTTAAATGGTCGGGAAACCCTCGATAGCCCGTAAACTCTGCCAAATTCCTTGCAATTTTTTATTATTTGCTTCTTTTGGAGGTAAATGTTGGTTGTTTAGCATGCAAAATGTGTATGTACGTGGGTAGTCTAGTATAAAACATGCGTGTGTACACATGCAATAGTGCAACAAGGCGCATACATGCTCCAAAAAATGGTTTTTTAAAGAGAGATCCTCAACATTTTGGCAAATTGTGAAAGTAGAAAGGTCAATGCCATGTATGCATAGGTAGGGAATTTTAGGGCTATAAAAGTGGGTGGCCACCGATATCCACCTAGATCACGAGGAGAAGTTTCTAACATTGAGAAAGGAAAGAGATGGATCAATCGCTTTTGGAAACGATGACTCAGCTATAATCATTGGAAGAGGCACAGTCATAATTGGAAACACGGGTACCAAGGCAGAAAATGTTTTATTAGTGGAAGATATGAAATATAATCTTCTAAGTGTAGGTCATATGTGTGATAAAGATCACAAACTTGTGTTTGATTCACAAAAGTGCGAGATAAGAAAAGCAGGTTCAGGCAGATTGGTTGCAACAACTGTAAGAACTTCAAGCAACATATATGTATTAAGTGAAATTGGAAATGAAAAGTGTTGTCTAGGAAAGGAAGATGTATTTTGGCTATGACACAGAAGAATGGGTCACATAAACTTCGATAACCTCATTGAAGTCAGCAAAAAGGAAGCAGTCAAAGAAATTCCCCAGATCACTAAGCCAACCAACACATTATGCAAACATTGTCAACAAGGAAAGAAACCAAATACCAGTTTTAAATCAAAGGAATACTCCACAACAAGACCGCTCGAAATTGTGCATACTGGTCTAGTTGGACCAACTAGAACAAAGAGT
Organism: Picea sitchensis; assembly: GCA_010110895.2. Taxonomy (NCBI): domain Eukaryota; kingdom Viridiplantae; phylum Streptophyta; class Pinopsida; order Pinales; family Pinaceae; genus Picea; species Picea sitchensis. The sequence goes on along the minus strand of SNQJ01S0047008.1, from coordinate 76,770 downwards.
TTAAAATATGAGCAATATTTTATGTTATTGGTTTATGATTATACAAAGATGATTGCAGTTTGTTTTCTCAAGAAGAAGTCAGAAGCATTCGATAAATTCAAGGTATACAAGGAAATGGTTGAAAATGAAATGGATTTAAAAATCAAATGTTTGAGATCTGATAATGGAGGRGAGTTTACTTCAAAGGAATTTATGGATTTCTAGAGCAATCATGGAATAAAAAGGCAATTCTCAATTGCTAGTACACATCAACATAATGGAGTTGTCGAAAGGAAGAACATGACAGTACATGAAATTGCCYGAACAATGTTAATGGATTCCAAGTTGACAGATGTATTTTGGGCACATGCAATGCATACAACAATTCACATTCAAAATAGAGCAACGCTGAGAAACAACAATGAGAAAACTCTCTAGGAGCTATGGAAAGGAAGACCAACGAATGTGAAGCACTTCAGAGTTTTTGGAAGCAAATGCTACATCAAAAGAGAAGATGACAGAATGGGAAAGTTTGATTCTCGTGTGGACAAGGGCATACTTGTTGGGTACTTGAGTACAAGGAAAAAATACAAATGTTTCAATCTAAGGCTCAACAAAGTTGTGGAAAGCATCAGTGTGATGGTTGATGAGACAGGTGGACGAAAAATAAAGGAAGAAGAAAAAGAGTCAGTGGAACAGGTTCATGAAGAAGAAGCAAAGAACGAAAAAGTAACATAAAAGGAATATGAAGAAGATCATATAGAAGTATAAGAGAAAGAACAACATGTACCTCCAAAGACACCTAGCAAACGAATACAAAAGAATCATCCCTTAGATCAGATTATCGGGAACAAATATGCATGAGTTGAGACCAGCAGAAGAATTCGTTCACGAGAACAACTGCACCTAGCACTCTTATCTTCGATTGAACCAAACAATTTTGAAGAAGCCAACAAGGATGAATTCTAGATAAAGGCCATGGATGAAGAGTTGGATCAGATAGAGAAGAATGACACTTGGGAATTGGTTCCAAGACCAAGGTACAAGATTATGATCGACACAAAGTGGGTCTTCAGAAATAAATTGAATGAATATATACAACTTACGAGGAACAAAACTAGATTGTTATGTAAATGATACTCACAGGTTGAAGGTATCAACTTTGAAGAAACATTTTCCCCAGTTACCAGAATGGAAGCAATCATATTGATCCTAGCTTATGCATGCTCCAGGAATATTAAAGTGTATCAGATGGACATGAAATCAACCTTTATAAATGGGGAACTAGAAGAAGAAGTCGACATTGAGCAACCAAAAGGATTTCAGTTGTCAGAGAATGAATATTATGTTTGCAGGTTGAATAAGGCATTGTATGGTATAAAATATCCCCCCAGAGCATGGTATTCTAGACTAGATAGATATCTACAAGAACAAGGGTTTAGAAAAGGAAATGCGGACAACAACCTCTACATCAAGGCAACTCAAGATAGTATTTTATTAATTGAAGTTTACGTTGATGATATTATTTTAAGAAGTGATAATGACATGTTGAGACAAACATTTGCAAATGATATGCATAATGAATTTGAAATGTCAGTACTAGGAGAACTATCATTCTTTTTGGGTCTTCAAATATGTCAAAGCAACCAAGGCATTTTTATTTCTCAAACCAAGTATATTAGAGAAATTCTAAAGATGTTCGGAATGGAAGATTGCAAACCAGTCAACACTCCTATGCAAATCAGTTGCAAGTTAAGTCAAGATGATGATCCAAAGTCTACAGATCAAAGGAAGTACAAGTCAATGATTGGCAGCTTACTCTATGTGACAACATCCATACCATATGTAATGCATACAGTTGGACAAGTGGTACAATGTCAAGCAACACCAAATGAATCACATGTTCTAGCAGTAAAAAGGATATTCAAATATCTCAAGGGTACATAAGAGTTTGGATTATGGTATCCAAATGGAAATGATTTATCACTGATTTCCTACATAGATTCAGATTGGGTAGGTTGCATTGATGACCAAAGAAGTACAATTGGAGCAACGTTCTACTTGGGTGAGTATTTGGTATCTTGGCTAACCAAGAAACAATCATTAGTATCATTGTTTACCGTCGAAGCAGAGTATTTTTCAGCAATAACATGTTGTACACAGGTTCTATGGATGAAACAAACTATGACAGATATACATGTTGATTATGATGAGCCCATTATAATATATTGTGATAATACAAGTGCCATTAGTATCTCAAAGAATCCAGTGATGCACTCCAAGACGAAACAAATTCCAATCAAGTACCGCTTTCTACGAGAACAAGTTGTAGAGAGGAACATTAGAGTTGAATATGTGGGAACAAAGAACATGTTGCAAGTATCTTGAAAAAACCGCTTCCAAGGGAAGATTTTGAGTATCTTCAACAAAGAGTCAGGGTAATTTATACTCCAAAATGAATTCTTTTGAATGTTTATCTTATATGTCTTAGATTTACACGAGGAAGCACCATAAAGAGGACAATTCAGTTTGGGGGAGCAGTTTTAGGAAGAGCTCAATCACAAGGAGTAGTCCCAAGGATAGTTCAGTTAGGGGGAGCAACCCCGATGAGAAGTTATCTTTTCCATTTATGTCAAAGGGGGAGAGATTCATCAGATGCATGTATAGAGAGTTAGATGCTTGGAGAGAGAGCACAAAGTCATGTTTCCAAGGGGAGAAATGGTCACAGGGGGAGCATGAGTGATATGAATTTAGTATTGCATCAGAGTGTTGCCATCAATGCCAAAGGGGGAGATTGTTGATTAATTGGGTTGGTTTTCATTGATGCCAACCCTTGAAGCAAGTCTGGTAGCCCCAAGAGTATGGTTAAGGGAATTAATTTTGTTTGATGTATAATGGTATGAAGGTTAGTATATTTGTAGGTAATACTATTCTAGATGGATAGTACATGACATGCCATTTCTGGTAATATGTGGAACGTCACATAACTCCTCACGGTTAGAGATTTATGGCCTTGTGAAGTTGGAGCACCCTCATGAGTTATCTAGAAGGTCAAATAAGTCAAATTATTCTAAAAGATCCTAGAAGAAGTTGACTAGTCAAGTGGGTGAAACTAGGAGTTAATCATGGGTTAAGTTGTTGCAATAAGAAAATAATTAAAAATAAATTAGTTGCAACTAGAAGAGGATAGTTTACTATTTGTGGATAAAGTGGTTACAAGTGGACATGTGGTTAGAAGTGGGTTAGCCCCAAAAGAAGAAAACTAGGTTAAGTTGGTTAGAAGGTAACCCCTCGAGGAAGCTACATGGAAGTATAAATAAGAGAGCAAGGCTCTCCTATTAACACCTATTGATCACATTGAATATATATTATTGTGTAAGGTTTATTGTAGGTACTCATGGATACATCTGAAGTTATGCAAGTTTGAGGTAGTATGAAGGGTTCACGACGAAAGTTTTGGAATTGCAGAAATATTGAAAAAAAACCCCTAGTTTTTGAGGTGTACGCGGGTTGCGGTGGAGAATGGATGTCAGTATAACAAGGCGCATACATGTGGGAAAATCCATTAAATCTCGATTTTCTAAAGGTGCCAAGTTCTCAGAGTCTGAAAGCAAGCTCCTAGGAAGGTCTACAGTGATCAGGTACAACAGATCTATCTACAGATTCAAAAGGCATGTCATATTCTTATGTGTAGTTGGATATTGTTGTCTCTATGAGATACGGTTATGGGAGTTTGAGGTTTTTCCCTAGAGAGAGTGTTGGTTGTATGACACTTATGATATGAGCCAGATCTACAAAAATACAACATTGGTATGTTGGTATTATTGAGTTGTTCATCTTGTTGGTTCAAGTGTTGAGACATAGTTGTATTTCTTGGTACATGGTTGAGGGTTTTGGTTATGAAGTGGTTATGAAGTTGTTTGTATGGTGTGAGGCTACATATTAGTAAGGGTTTAATGTCTAGTCCATGTGAGGATTATTACACTTTTTCATGATTTTACACACATGTATGGCACATGACTAGAGAGATATAGGTGCATTTGGTTAAGGAATGTATAAGATGATGTATGCATAATGCACAACTACAAATAAGACACAATGACAGGTTGCATGTTGATGTGATAGAGGTAGCAAAGTGTTTGAATTTTTAGAAAAGGTGAAAACCTTAGCTTTCTGAAGGTGTACGTAGGTTGCAGTATAAACAGGTTGTGTACATACACAGGCTCAAGTATAGACAGAGAACATACATACGTGAGCTGCAACATATACAGATCGTGTACCTATTGGGTTTTGTTAGTATAGGATGATTACATGTACATGTTGGTTACAGGTCAGTGGCACAGGTTTGTTACATGTTGTTGGTATATGTTGGTACAAATTTAAAGTGGTATATCTCACAGTGACAATGTGGTAGTGGTTTCATCATTTGACACTTATATTTCAAAGTGGTTGGATGGGGAAAGGATAGGTGGTTGTAGCCACCTTCTGGTTGTAGCCGGAGAACATAAGGGGTTGTAGCTAGAGAATTGGGTAGTTGGAGCTTCCCTCAGGTTGTAGCCTGAAAATATAGGGGGTCAGAGTCTCCTTCCAGTTGCAGCTAGAAAACAAAGAAATTTGGTGCTTCCAATGAATTTAATTCTTAAATACATATAAGAAAAAACATTCCATGGTTTTCTCCCGCATTGGGTTTCCATGTAAAAATACTGGCGTATTGTGTATGTGTATGATTGTTCATTGTTCATAGTTTATTTACTCTGCACTTATTGAATGATAATGGTATATTGATCATAAAGATAAATACAATTTACATAATGTGGTTAAAAGGATTAAATTACTCTATTATTGATTCACCCCCCCTCTAAGTAATCCAACAGATGATGCATTCATTGAAATTGATGCTTTGAGGTAACTTAAATCTAGTCATTTTTAACTTGTATTTATTCCAAGAATGTGAGGCTAAAACATATTGAATTTAGCGTGAAGATCAAAGGATGTGAAGTGATCTTGTTTGGTTGGCACTTATAGAGGGTGTGGCTAAAAAATGTGCAAAGGTTGGTCAATTTTCCAAAGAAAATAAACTTGTTGTTCACCAAGTTAGGGTATATCGTGAATCATTGTTCCTCTTTTGAATCAACGGGTAATGTAGTTGACAACTTCTTTGTCAAATTAAAAAATGAGGAGTATTTCTTGGAATATTTTAATATGCTTGGGTAGTATGAGATAAGATATGTAAGTTCACATACTTCTCATTTTTGTTTTTGTATGATGCCAATTCTTAGATGGATATCAATTTCATATATATGGAAAAATATCCAGTGTACTAACACATTTCTTCACTTTAGAGATGTGGAGGAAAGGTTGTTGTGATTACCCTTAGGAAAATAAGGAGACCAATAATTATGTGGAGTCATATCACTCCTTTTTGAAGATAAATGTTTTATCTAATCAAAGAAGGAAATGTTCCCATAAAATGGATTGGTTGATACGCGTGCTGCTAAAAAGTGTTGAGCCATATTTCTAGTTTAAGAATACAATGAAAGAAGAAGGTTATATTAACAACTACAAGAAAGAGAACTAGTTTGAAAACTTGATGTAAAAAGTTAGAAAAAATTATGATAATGACGATCGATTGCATAAGATAACCTCTCATACTTATTCAGTGAGGAGTCAAACCAATTGTGACAAGCATTACCTTGTTGCTTGGTATTGAAATTTTTTTATAGGGTGTGAATGACCATGGTATCTTTGAATAAACATTTGAAAGCATAGCATAAAAGTCAATTGGTTGTATTTCCAATGTAGACGTTTAGACTATTTATTGTAGTAATATGCAACATCAATTGATATAATAAATTCCCCTCTAAAGAGTCATACCAAGACAACAAACTTTGAATTTGCTACACACACAACTTCTATGGCCAATGATAACATTGAGTGAGATTTTTGAGGGCCTTCATTTAGATATAAAGGAGTTGTTTGGCTACCTAGATTTTCTTTGAAACAATCCTTCTGCTATAAGGAACAAAACCCAATAGTTGGTTTTCCTAGTTAAAAGGCTAATGGATGAGGCCAATAATGCATTGCCACTGGATTTTGACTTCATCTTTTGTTTGGAGGCATTGGTTACATCCTTGAAGTGGAAGAGGAGTTTCCTTATCCTTGAAAATAGTAGATGAAACAAACAAAATAACGATTTACACATTGATTTGATGTGCATGTTTTTAAGTATGATTGAAGGATAAAAATAAAAAACATCCTTACCTAAATGAAGCTTTAGCATCCTTTGGCCGTGTATCCTTCCATTGTATTAAAACTTCCTAGATAGTGTGATGGAAAAGAAGATGCTCTCGATTTTCAAGAATGTCCTTCAACTACAACCAAATCGAACCTTCTTCATCCAATTTAGGTAGACTAGTTTGAACATGGAAATTGGATCCAACCACTTTTTTTAAGAGAAAGAGACATGAAAGACGAGATGTATATTATAGGGGCTTGGGAGCTCTAATTTGTAAGACACTAGCCCAATAGGATTAAGGATCTTATAGGGAGCCTAAAACTTTGGATCAAGATTATGGTAGTGGTATTATTTGAGGAAGGTATGCTTATACAAATATATATGTAGGAACACCTTATCCTCTTCTTCAAAATGGTGTTTTAAGGAATCTTGATAAACTTGTTGCTTCATCTGATTATGAGCCATGACTAGATTATCTTGGACAATGTAGATAATTCCAGCCTGAGCTATAATGGTTTTGTTGATCTCTTGTACCTTGGAGATTCTTGGTAATTAAGGTAATATTGATGAGGTTTTTTTTCCATAGACCACCTTAAAGGGGTCCATTCGAGTGACAACATAATAAGTTGTATTATATCACCATTCTTCTAGGGGTAACCTCTAACCCCATTAGGACTATCATTCGGAAGTAAAGAAACTAAAATATGATTCAAAGCACTTGTTGATAGCTTCATTATGGGGGTGATAGGTAGTGATAACATGCTATTGAGTGTCCTAGAGTCTGAATAATTCTTGCTAGAAGTTGCTAGTGAAATTGGGATAACGGTCCGTGACAATAGATTGTGGAATACCATGTAGTTTGAAGATGTTATCCATGAAAACTTGAGTGAACATGGAATATTTAAAGGGGTTTTGGAGGGTACAAAAATAAGCATATTTAGAATGGAAATCAACCACAACCATGATGACATATTTATTGCCAAATTTGGGTAACCCCACATTGAAGTCCATATAAATGTTTGTCCATACAATAGGTGGAATAGGTAAAAATTGTAGTGCACCTGAAGTTTTCACTATTTCACCTTTGTGTCATTGGAAAAGATTGCATTCAACCAAAAAAGTGCAGATGCCCTTCTTCATGCCTTCCCAAAACAAGGAATGTTTGATCCATTCATATGTTTTATGAAATCTGAAATGACTTGCTATTGGCGATGCATGGATTTCATATAACATGGTTGATTTAAATTGGGCTGCTTGATCAAATACATACACCCTTTATTATGGAGATCATCATTGTTCCAAGTGTAACATAGAGATACATTAGGAAATATACTTCCATGCTAAATCCAATAGAAGAGAGGAAGACAAATTTAAGCTAGAAATTAAATGACAAAGCAATCACACAGTACACATAGATTTTACCCTAGAAAGACAAATGGGAAAACCAACATTCCTTGAGGGTCTTGCTCTCTTGTTCAGAATAAAAGGTTGCATGTCTAACCTTATTCTAAATCTAAGACACAATTGGAATCATACCCTCTTGCTTCACACAAGAACAACCCTGCAACCAATTCAGCTTACATCTACATGACCAACAACCTCTAACATATTGATATAAATATTAGTGATTAGCTTATATAGTATTACAATATGTCTTCTTTATAGTCTTTAGAGTAGGAAAAATGTGAAATAAAGACACCCAAAAATGGTTACAAATCCATGTAGATCATTGGCTACAAATCTTGTGAATCTCAGGATTCTATTACAGTCGACTATCAACCAGATTACCAATTGACCTCCATTTGGTATTCAATCAGTTTCCACACAATCTCTTGTCGAATGACTTCTCGACTTGTTGTTGATCACTTTGACTTCGAATTTCTTGGTCGATCTCTTCGACCTTCAAATTTCACTACAAAGAATATAACAACCCAACAAGAATCATGTTGAAGTTGTTGGATTAGTATGGAAATATTGGGATATGTGAACCATTAATTATGGAATTCATTCACCCAATCAGATAAAATGAAGTAGAGTGAAACGAGGGACCCTTTCTCTTCATATTTTCTAGAGAGAGCATTGGCTACCACATTTTCTTTTCCCTTATTATAAATGATCTCATAATCATAGCCTAACATTTTGGTAACCCATTTATGTTGTTTGGGGGATGAAATACTTTGCTCCAAAAAGTGTTTGAGTATGTGATGATCAATTTTAATCTAGAAATTTTTCCCAAGCAAGTAGGGATGTCAGATATCCACATCATGCAAACTGGAAAACATTTATTTTTCATAAGTGGATTTTCCCAAGTGTCACTCACAAAGTTATTTACTATTAAAGGCCAATGGTCTACCTTCTTGCATGAGAACTATGCCTATGCCTTTTCCTAAGGCATCACATTCCAAAACAATAGTCTTAGTGAAGTGAGGTAGAGAAAGTACTGGGGTTGTACACATATCATTCATTAAATCTTGGAAGGCTTGATATGTGGTTGCATTCCAATTGAAAGAATTTTTATTAAGTAAGGAAGTGAGGGGAGAAACATTTTTTCCTTAGTTATAGACGAACTTGCTATAGTACCTTGTTAGACCAAGGAAGCCTGGTAAAATTTTAAGAGTTGTAGGTGGGCCAATCCTTCATTGTATCAATTTTCTTTAGGTCCACTTGTACACTATACTTAGTAACAATAAGGCCCAAATATTCTACTTCTGAGACACAAAAGGCACATTTGGACCTTTTCATAAAGTGTTGAAGATGAGAAAGTAGTTATAAGACTTGATCCACATCGGTAACATGGGCTTGCCAAATTACACTATAAATTAGGATGTTATAAAAAATACAAGGACAAAATGATGTATAAAGGGTTGAAATATGTGATTCATGAGACTTTGGAAGGTGGATGGTGCATTACAAAGGCCAAAGGGCATCACCAATGTTACCCATGATTTTGGTCATCATGATGATGTATTGATGATGGTGTACTCATGCTCCTCATAAGAACTTTCTCCTGAGAAAAGTTATGTTCATCTCTTCCCAGAAAACTCACTTTTGAAGAAGGTTCGCAGGTTGCTAATATATTAGGGTGCGAGAATGACCCATTCTCGCAGGCTGCCTTAAGCCAGGGTGCAAACTTCTCGCACTGTGTTGAATAGATAGGGTGCGAACTCGTTCTAAAGCTTGGAAAAAGGTGGATTCTCGATGGTTCTAGAAGGGAATCTTCTAGAAGAATGGGTTCGCATTCGAATGGTTATCTTTATACTGGATTTCCTGATATTGTGGGATAATTCTTATCTAAGTAACCATCTCATTCTCTCCTATATATTGATGGAATTCTCATGGAAAAGGTTAAGCAAGATTCATTGGAGAATTGGTGAAATAATTGTGTGAAGGAATTAGCTTGAACAGAATCTTGGAGACTCTAGCAAGTTTATCAAGAGGATTTGATCTTCTTCATACAAGGATTGAGCAAGTGTGTGTGTTGGAGCCAAGAGCCATCGAAAGGAATCTTGCGACATCAAGGCGATCATGTTGTAATCTTTACTTTCAATCAATATGATACAGTGGCATGTCCCTTTCCCATAAAGTTATTCTCACTTTATTGTGTAATTCTTTGATCATACACATAAGTTGACAGTTGAATATATTTTTCTATCTTCACTTTGGTTGGTTTGTGTTGTCTTGGTCTTGACCTCACGAGAACACCGGAGCGAAGCGGGAGCAACAGAGACCCTAGGAAGCGATATAAAGGTATGTTACTTGTTCCTTCCTACTAGCTAATTCAATGGTCAAAACTTAGGGAACGAGTCATGTCCTGTCCTGTTTTGTTCTAGATCTAGGTGGATCTAGGGAGATCTGTTAGTGTCCGCACCTACCGATTAGTCCGATAACAAAATTGGCGACTCTGTTGGGGATCATCCCATTTTCTTTGTGGCTTTTAGTATTTTTCCGTGGACATCTTCTCTTGTTTTACTTTTCTCCTTTCATATCAATCTTTGAGTCTTTAGGATACACTGATAGACCCTCTGGGTCCAGAGGCCTTTTTAAATTTTGTGTCTTTTTCCAAAATTTTGCTTGGTTTCAGAGGTTCTCTCACTGCACTCCACAGTAGCCTGCGAGAACATACTGAGTTCGCACCATGTATTTAGGTTCAGTGCGAGGTTCTCGCACTTTTCTCAAAGGCCACCTGCGAGAATCACTCATTCTCGCACTGTGCAACACTCTCAGCCTGCGAACCCATTTTTTCAAACTTTTGGATTTGAGTTTTGGCATCTTCAACTGCCCAGATCAGTCTAGGTGCCTCATAAGAGTTTACTGGACCATTGATTGGTGTCTTTCTTGTCTTCATTTTCATGCATGAACAGTCTTAGGATTTCAAAGGCTCTTCTTGTCACTTCTGTCTTGACTTTCGTTTCTTGAATTTTCTTGGCATAGCTATACTCTTTGATTTCGGAATCTGAGTGTGCTTGTTTGGTTAAGGACCGACGATCGGTTGAAATTTGAGTTTCTTGGTCTTTATCATTTGCTTATTGTTTGAAAGATCACTTTCCTTATGCGATTGAAAAGACTAGATTGGTTTGCTTCTTATTTTTGTTTTCATTGAAAGAGTGGTTTGGGTTTTTATCATTGCTTGTTCATTGGTTTTTGATTTTCTGTACTCTCACTATCATGGTGTGGGTTCTTTTTGAAAAGTGAACAAAGTTTTTCTTTCAAAAATCCTTTTCGTTTTCGAAAACATTGAAAATCAATTGTTGAAATTATTAAAAAAGAAACAATAGAGAACTTTTATTGATGCGTGATTTGCTGCATTTGCATTTTAAAGGAAATTGTGTTTTGTAGTTCACAGTTTGATCCAGAAAACTTCTCTCTCCCTCCCATACATAGGATTCATTGAACAAAAATCGATATATTTTTCATTCTCATCCATGCATCGTTGGGTCAGAGTCATACAATATAAGTTTCATCTCCGTTTCCTTTGAGTAAACAACAACTCTTAATAACATTGCGCAATTGTAAAATTTACCTAGTAACTCTTTTCTAGGGCTCTATTACACCAACATTTAGCTAGGCTAG
>SNQJ01S0047008.1:17070-57979 GCA_010110895.2 Picea sitchensis | reverse complement strand
GCTGCCTCGACCTATTGCTTCGCTAGAGCCTCCTTCTCGATGAACTCTTGAATAACTTTCTCAGTCACCGATCCTTCCAAGCGATGTTCTACCATGGTGACCACTTTTTCTAGCTATGGGATTGGTCATTGCATGCTCAATCTGGTGATCTGGTGGATCAGCGTTGGATCTACTGTGATGTGCCTGTCCAATCATAGGTAACCGCCATGGAAGCACGACAGCAGGAGTTTAACGCACGCGTTAATCTCCTGATGTATGACGAAGTGTGGTAACTTCATTACATTGAGGATGGTCGATCTTGCGATGTCCATGGTCCATGGCTGGGGATTATCTTTGAATTCTTCCCCATTGTCTTGGTAAAATACTTGTGTGGTGTGAGCATTCCATATTTTTTGTGATCTCCCAAGTTGAAGTCACCGATCTTAAGCGTCAGAATCCTCTCCAACTATGGTCCTAATGCGCGTATCCCCTTCGGGAGGTACACAGTGATTAACGTGTAGTCGAAGTCCCTCGGGACGCTATTATGACTCACCGTGCCAGCCAGAGGCGGGATGTAGTCAAGCAGGATTGATGTTATGAGCTTCACATTCGCCAAGTCATCACAATGCTTGGTTCGTTTCTCTGTCGTAGTTCGATAGGGCCCAAATCGACGTGTAGTTGATAGGGATGCTTGCACTCCTCTTGTCGACGAAGCTTGTGCTCCTACAGACATGACCTTGTCAGTCATGAGGTCTATGAGAATCTCTTCGACGGATTTCTCTACTGCGGTAAAGTCACCCGACATACACGCTCAAGATCTGATATCTCAGGTCGGTGAACAAATAATCAAGGTAGTAGAATGGATGGAGAGGTCTCAATAAGCATAGCGCAGTAACAGTCAGCTCTCTGTGGGCTCGAATAGTCACAATTGGAAAAAATGTCCACGGTAAGACATTCAATAGGTTAAATAGCTAACATCGTAACAAACTCTTCCAATGGGTAGGAACGCCTCAATCAATGCAATTCCATCCGTTATGGCATGGTCCCAACGGTTCAATGGCGAACGTTCTGGCAATAACTACATTTCTAGCTGTTCTGGAGCGTCGGTCTAACGGTCAAGACGCGTCCAATGGTCATATCGCTCCACCATGGCGAAGTGACAATCTGTGTTGTTCTTCTATTCCAACGAGGTTCAAGTTCTGCAAGCCTTCCTTCTGCGAAGTCCTATTTGGAACCTCTTGCACTTTTTCTAGCTTTTCTTTCTTCTTATTGAGTTTTCTAGCTTTCTTTCCTGTGATCCGTGTCTCTGGATTCCTCTTTCCATTCTTGTTCTTATCTCCTCTTGGAATAGTAACTTCACACTGTTGAGGGTCTTTCATAGGGTTCGAGGGTAATACTTCTTTTCTTAATTTTTTTGTAGTAGATTCTCTACTCTCCTGTATGGATAAGTTCTCTAGGTCTTCTTGTGTTCTTTCAACTTCGATAGCTAGGTCTCTGGCCCTTAGTTGCTTCGACTTGTCCTCATGTTCTTCTAGTAAGCGTGCTATTCTCCTAGCCATGAAATCCCTTAATTCTTACTTTTTATGTTCTAGAGATTCCTCTTCTTCTTTCCTTCGGATCTGATCTTTCTCAATACAAGTCCTTCCTAACAAAAGTGCAAGGGGGTCGCTGCTCTAAAAAAAAGTAATGAACTTGAATTCTTCTTTTGTCGATGCTCCATGAGAAATCATAGGTACATGGGTAAGTATTCCATATAGAGTTATCATCTTTCCTTTAAACAATCCTATTCCTCCCAGTGAAGGAACCATAGCAGGATTTCCTAAGATTTCCCAAGTACTTTCTGTCATAATGTTCACCTGTGTTTCTGCATCCAATACACAGTCCATGTCGAAGTCTCCTATTCTTTCTTCTATGCACTCTTTCTCTTTTAAGATATCTGATAAACTGGTGTCTCTGTGATCATTCAATGTTTCTTTCATCTGCAATAATATAGCCTCTGATTGTTTCTGGTTCTTTAGCATGCTCTTAATCTCCTGGCCTTCCTTAGGGTTTTCTTGTCTCATATTCATCTTTTAAACTTTAGAAATCATTCTAGGGCAATTCAAAACATCATGTTCAGTAGCTTTACAACAAAGGCAAATAGGACTTCTACCAGGGCATTCCTTAACAAGATGTCCCGGTCTTCTACAATTATAACATAATGTCAATCCTCTCTTTCTCTTAAACGATCCCCAACCTTTCCTATACTATGCACTGGGATCACAGTGATGGATCTGCAAAAAATTCTTTCTAGGATCCCACATCCACTTGTTAGTCCAAAAATTCTTTCTATGCATAGGAATAACATATCTTTCACTATTTCTACCAGATCTATTCATATCGTATATTCTTTCTTCGAGCAGTGCCCTAGTTTTCAGACTAGGACCAAATCTATTAAACATACCTAGATCCAATCTTTCAAAGAAAAAAATTCCATTTATCTTACCTTTATCAGAGCATAAAGATTTAAGATCTTACCTCTTTTCTTCAGATCCGACTTCTTTTCTTAGCATGAAGCTCCAAAAGTCAAGTAGAGTACTGCATAATACAACAACAGATCTATGCATAAAGATTTATCTTTTCTTCAGTTCCCAACAATCACAGTTTCAGGTCCCGACAACGGAACCATTTGTTGGCACAGGGGCAGACCCAGGGTTCAATGCTTCAACAATGCACTAACAAAACCCTAACTACCGACCCTTTCGGCAACACCTGCGAAGCAGATGAAGTCTCACCTGAGGTAGAGGCAGGGGGGTTGCAAGACTCAAGTGTCTGCAATCTAGCTGGGACACAGATCTGTGATCACAGTACTTAACAGAGAACTTAGCAGTTAACATTCATTAGCATTTAACCCTTATTCACATTGTAGGTAAAACCCTAATTACAGAGCAGCGCAATATTCAACAATATCTAACACACCCAAGCACTTATCACATAGAAATAGAGCATATTTAGCATTCATTCACATTTCTAAGCACTAAGCTATTATATCATATGTATCTAACATACATAAAGATGACAACACTAAGCATAAATCACATCAATCACACAAAGCAACCATAACACATGATATACGTGGTTCACACCCAGCGTGGGGCTACGTCCACCAACTCTTCATCTTCTTTATTATCTTCTGTCAATCTCCTTACATGCACAGAGCCTCAAAACCAACTCCGCATAGGACAAGAGATCTGTGCGCACCTCACCAGATCCTCCTTCCCCGAGATTGGTACAACACAGAGTCTTTCTTATAATCACTTGCACTTAGCCCTGCAAGTTCTCAATACACAATATGCACAGAGCTAACTCAATCACATAGATCCAACCGCTTACATCACTTGCACTTAGCACAATACAACACTTAGCATCGCATACCTCTTAGATCTTGTGTGTTTCTAACATCACATAGATATCTATTTATACATTACAAAATGGGCCTAAGCATGGGTAAGACCCATGGGCTGACATCCCATACCCGTTACATATAACCTAAACCCAAAAATCTCACAAAAGGGGGTGAGATCCCGCGATCTCTGCTTCGCCTGGCGCTCCGTCTTTGACCAACCTGTCGAATTCCCCAAAATTGGTTAAACATGACCAGTGTTTCCACAAAACCTGGTCAAGGGCCAACAATGGTCATACTCCCAAGTTTGAGTTCAAAAAACTCCTTCATCTTCCTATCATAATACTGCTTGGTTAAGTACTTCTTTTGAAAATACCTCTTGAACTCCCTCCAAGTAATATTCTTATCATCAATGTGTTGCAATCGCACGAACTGGTCCCACCATATTGATACTTTTCCCTTTAGATAATAAATTGAATTTTTTCCTTCTCCCTAAGAAGAGTAATTGTACAACTGAAAGTACTTCCTCATGCCTAACAACCAAGTCTTTGCATCTTCATATTTCT
Organism: Picea sitchensis; assembly: GCA_010110895.2. Classification (NCBI taxonomy): domain Eukaryota; kingdom Viridiplantae; phylum Streptophyta; class Pinopsida; order Pinales; family Pinaceae; genus Picea; species Picea sitchensis. The sequence goes on along the minus strand of SNQJ01S0047008.1, from coordinate 54,052 downwards.
TATGCTCACCATCAAAGGTAGGATGCTTGATCTTATTCATCTCTCCTTGTAGCTCATCTACTCTAGACCTCTTCTTATTATTCCTGACAGGAGATGGACTTGAACTAATGTGTGTTGTTCTAGTTGAATTCCTTGGTGAGTGATGATGATTCATATCAACACTTTTGACTTCTCTTCTTTTATCATGAGACCTATGACTCTTTGACTTTCTTGACTCTGTCCCCTTATCCATTTTCTTCTCTATTCTGTCCAAGCTCTGTAGAAACTTGATGTTGAAGCCATATTAATGTTCCTTGGATTTCATAAGCCTCTTTCTATCATATTTATAACTTTGGTCATCTTTTTGCAATATCTTGATGGTCTCCACCAAGTTCATGCTTTGTTCTTTGCCTTCTCCATGCCCATTTGAATGTGTCCCTTCTTTACCCATGCTGATATACAACCCTCTTACTTCATCTTCATGGATGTAAGTACTTTGTGCATCTTCCATGCCTTTGATCTCTATGTTGATCCTATTCATATCTATTTTCTCTTAACTCTGCAAAATGTGCAAGCAATAGGACTTGTTATACTGTAATAAATTTAACAAATCTATTAGTTTATGCACCATTGTGCTCTTTTTAATACACCAGAAATAATATTTTTGATCTCTTGTGAGTGTGACTATCCGATTCAGAATTATGGGTGCATACTTTGGCTCCTTTGTCCAATACCTTTCCAATGATTTCTTTCTTGCTCAATTCTGATTTTTGAGCAGAAAGTTATAGCTATTGGAATTTTACCCATTTACTCCTTTTATACGCTTTTTTTCCTAGGTGTAATTTTATCCTTGTTCTTGCATCCATACACTACCCCCTTTGGTATTTTGACAACAAATCCATTGGGTTTTCTCATGACCCCTTGTTGAACATTCTAATTATTTTTTGGCTTAATCTGAGCTTCGGGCTTGCTATATACAACCTGCTGAAGTTTCAGGCCATTGTATCTTTTTAGCCTTGAATGCTACATATGCCTTCTATGTCTTCCTATGCATTTGCAGGTGCCCAGATTCTATTTTTGACTCCATGGATGTATTTGATGGTCCAATATATTTCCATGGACTTCTCCTATGCCCCAATATGACCTCGAAGAAGGAATTCATGGCCTCTGGAGTGAAGCGGTACCCAAAATTCTACCTTGCACTATTTTGCCTATAACTTCCTCATACTAGCTCCATTTGACGAACAATTTCCACCGTTAGAAATCTCTCTTTGAGATCTTTTATTTGAGATGCAAAGACATATTTTACCTTGGTACACTATGTTCTCGTGGTTTGTAGGTACCTAAAAATGTTGTTTAGGGCTTCAAAAACAACCTACAAGAAGATGAACTGAAAAACAATGTAAATTTCCCAGAAAAATAATTGATTTTTGATTACGTGGATGCTAATATGGCATTCTAGGTCCACTTGGCACCCCATAGTGATGTCGTGTCATCCTCCTGGACTGCCTAGTCCTACCTCATCAAGCCTCACTCTCTTCATTCTATATTTTTCCTTTTACCCAGGCCCTTAAATCCAATAAAATAATAATGCTTTACGAACCCACCTGCCCAGTTGGGGTAGCTCTAACCATGAATGGGACAGGGGTCCCACCTTGACTGTCAAAGTCCCACTTGGAGCCTTTTTATTTAGCATGAGGATGTATGGGTCCCATCCCACACCTTTTTCCTTGGTACATGCGAACTTGCACGTTAACCCAGATCCAACGACTGAGATCGAGCAAGATCAATGGTCGAAAGGCCATGTTGCGTCCTGAACATGCGCGAGCATTAAAATTCATTTGGGGTGCGACATTGGTTTTCTCCATGCTACATGGCATGATCTGAGTGACGTCACATGGTATAATGGATAGAATCCAAAACCACTTCGCCTCCATGCTACAATGGTTTATGGTATCAACTAAACCATCTACACACATAACTCCCATGTCACCTGCCACCATGCCACCCACTACCAATGTAACTTTGCCACCATGACACTTCACATGAACTCTTCCATGTCACTACCACATCACTTCCTTGTCACCGCCATGTCATGCTGACATCATATACAAAAAAAGACCCAAATTTTTCCAATTTTTGAATTTCTCCAAAATTCCCAAAAATGCATAATTCGAAATTATTTTCACGGCTGCCATGGAACTCTAAAATTAAGCTTTATTTGTCCAATTTCCTCCCTGACATGTCAATTTGTCTTTTATGCATGAAATTCGACCCTATAACCAACTATTTACCTCCGCGTACGAATAATGGGTATTTCTGGGCACAAATTTCACTCGATTTCGCTAAAACATTGGGGATTTTTACCCAAATTTCACTATGACTACATGGTAATCCAAAAATTCCTAATTCAGCCAATTACAGTCCTAAAAATGCTCAGACTGAGATTAAAATTTGGGATTTTTAATTCCTGGCTAAATTTCCTCAATCAGTTGTGAACTTTCCCCAATTTCACTACAATAATTTTGACAAACATGTTGTATACATCCCTTTCAAACATTATGTCAAACAATTTGCATGCAAACTCTGTAAACTCAACTTCAACACTTTGTTTATGGCCCATACAGGCTTAGTATTGAACCTGTGTCTCTAATACCACATTGTCGCGTACCCATCCACCTAGATGAGTCCCGTTACCACATTGTAAGGTCCCCACTACAACAAACTCACCAAATAGAACTATGATACCATGTAGTAGCATTCCCAACCCCAAGCTAGGAAATGCCCCACGAAATTAACAACTCTGATACCATTAATTTAAATAAAATTTCTCTACATATGCACATAATTATACATCCCATAAAAATATAAACATGCATAATAATACATGATAAACCCATAACAAAATATACATTTAATCACATAGTAATTAAATAAAATACACAGAAGACACTTATCTTTTGTTGCAAAATCACCAAATGCRTCTAGACCTCAGACATTCCTCCCAGCCATAGACTTTGCTTCTCATAACCTCTCAACAACATGTCACTCCCGAGCTGGGGATAMAACTCCACAAGGGAAAAGAATTCTTGAGCCAGGTTAAGGTCTGTCAACAACAAAAAATACACATACTCACGTTCCAACTCAAGCAGACAACCTACAGTCTCTCATTCCCAACATGTCTGTCCCAACCCAGGAAGTGTGCCCCTTCTTTGTTAAACAATCCTTTGGCTTCCCCACTTCCCTTCCGGGGCTTCAACAACAAGTCAACCAAGAAGTCTCAGATCCCTGTAGCTGCAAATTGGCACCTTGGGAAATCAATTTCCAACAATTCTCTCACCTGGAGAGAAATGCTTATGGTCCTAACAACTTGCTTCTTCCACAACTAAATTATTCAGGTTTCTCCTCAAAACAAATCCAAATTATAAGTATGGGAGGTATATGACAAAGTGAACATTAGAGAATGATGGTAAGAATGAATGGGAAAGATGAGAATTACACTAAGTTCTCAACAATATATTTGTATGCCCTTAACTTGACACTTATCAAGCAAGAAAATACATGAGATCCATTTGGTGATACATTCTTTCCTCTTAAAAACTTAGGATAAACTCATATCCCACAAATTATACTTTAGGAAACATTGTAATAATATTTCCTTGGCCTAAGCCCCCTTGGCTTAGCCCCTCTTCCTAGAATCTTATCCCCCTTTCCATTTATAGGGGAGTTTATCCCCCAATACTCTCTTTTTTGGTTGGTCTACAACAATGATGTATTTTATTAATATCATTGTGTGTGTTTACATTTTACAATGTTAGGCTTGTCGACATTTTAGCATCTAGGATTTTCGGCCTAATCACACATGCACTCTAGCCTCAAACATATATACAAAGGCACTTTGGTCCAAAGTATCCCAGATCACCAACCTATATGTACATTACAATTGGGGTTTGGCCTAGGGGTATTACACATATTTTCAATAATGACACCTAAAAGTGGTCTTATGTACATCATGTTCCCTGACCCTGATCTGATGATAACTCGATTGATGATGAATCTTCGAAAAGTATAATGCCCCATGCAAATCATACAACAACTCGTCGATCTTGGGAATGGGGTACCTATTTTTAATGGTCTTCTTATTGAAGGCCTGATAATCAATGCACATTCTCATAGTACCATCCTTTTTCTTAACCAAAACCACTGATGAAGCGAATAGGATGGAACTAGGCCTGATATGTCCCATATCCAACAACTCCTTTATCATATTTTCTATCTCATCCTTAAAATTCTTTGTGTGCCTATATGGAATGGTGACCACGTGTTTGGCCCCTTCTTCCATCTCAATGGTGTGTTCAAAACCTTTGTCAGGAGGTCTCCCTATAGGTATCTTTCCAAATACTCCGTCATGTTTTCTCAACAAGGACTGAATATCTACATGATATTGTTGGTTGTTGTCTGAAGGTTTCTGATTAATATTCAAACACTCTGCTACACAAGCTATGTCTCCATGCCTGAATATGATCTCCATCCACTTGGATGATACAATCCTAGGAGCACCACTAGACATGCCCCTCAAACCCACCTTCCTACCATCTACTGCCTTGAATTCTATCTCCATGGCTTGGTAGTTGACATAATGTTTTCCCAAGGAAACAAGCCATTGAACGCCTAATATGATATTATTTTCTTCCAACTCAACTACATAAAAGTCATCAATCACAGTGTAGTTTCCGAACATCACATCCAACTGTGGAATCTTATGTGTTCATGACATACTATTCCCACTAGTTACCACTACATCAAACCCTTCAAAGTATTTTGTAGGAATGCCTCTCCTAGCCACCAAGGATGAGTCAATGAAGTTGTGGGTTTCCCCACCATCAATCAAGACCATGACATGATATTCCTGTAATACTCCACGGACCCTGAAAGTGTGAAATCTAGGAACACCTGATAGAGTGGAAATAGTCCCACCCTTAGCTTCCACATGTGGCTACTCCACATCCTTATCCTCCACCCGTGGCTACTCATCATTTGAATTGCTATGATCGCTGCCTAAAGCTCGTCCTACCTCCTCTTCCCCATGACTTCCTGAAAGTACCTATATATAATGCACCTTACCCTTTCCCATGCACCTATGACTTGGTTACCAAGGTTCCTTGCACCTAAAACATAGCTTCTTCCTTCTTAATTCTCTTCACGTTTCCTCATCCATTCTATCTTTCCTGGACCATTCCTTCTAAAAGGGCTTCTTGTCTTTATTTTTCTGAGGAAGGAAAGGTTTGGAAGGAAATTTTTTCTTGGGTACTGCATCCTCCATGTCATGTGTTCTGATGATAACATCTTGAAGAGAAGATAGTTTGAATTCGTTAACCCAACCACACAAGGGTTAAAAAATTTCCTCAATGAAAAACATAATCAACCTATGCTCTGAAACATTTGTCACCATGACTGCAATCCTATGGAACTATGAAATAAATCCATATGGTGTCCCACTCTTCCTAAGTTGAGCCAACTCCCTGAAGTGCAACTTTGGGTCCTTCTGGTCAAATTGGTCCATGAGCCTCTCTGTGAAGTCCAAGTATGATGTAATACTGGCATGATCCAATGTGACTAGCACATGGTACCACCACTCGTGGGCCTCTCCATCCAAATGAAAAGTGCCATACTTGATGGCTTTCATCTCCGTCATGAGGTTGAGTTGGAATTTTGTGTCCAACTTCTGAACCCAAGCTCTAGTAGTGCATTTGCTAGAGCCATAAAAAAATGGGGATGGAAAATTTCCCCACTTTTCGTTGAAGCTCCCAATTATGTGGGCCTCTATTGTAATATCTAGGTCTATTCATATACTTTATAGTACATAAATCCTGCAAAGACATGGTTTTATGAAACTCATCACCAAGTGTCTGATACTCCCTCAAATAATTAGTACAATCTTCTCCTTATCCTTGCTATCCTTGATTTCCAACTTGTTCCAAGAATTGAGGCATGTGAGTTCTAGGAGTCATCCTACTAGTTGAACCAATGTTATTCTGTGTAGGGACATGAGTGTTTCTCCCTTCAACATGATTCCAATTTTTACCATGGTTTCCATTAGTCCTTCCTGAACCATTATTACTTGCAATGTTTTGGTTCCCTTGATTATTATTCACAAGTTAGGTGAGAAGCTCAACCAATTGTTGTTGCCCCCTTACCATGTCACTATATCCCCTTACTAGGTCATTCTACCCTCTTTCTAAGTCATTCAAAGTATGCATAGCGCTGTCATCTGACTGTTCATTTATGTCCCCCATGCTTCCTTTTGCTTATGATTTTGACTCTGAATGGAATATGTTACTGACACCTTTATGTATCCTATGTGTGATGTAGTTCCCGTCCATTGGAAACATTAAGAGATCATGTGTCTCACACGCTGACATGATTACCATCTTTGATACCACTGTAATAACCCTCCTTACCGCTGATATAAATATATTATTATTGTTTTTATATTTTAGTGATGATTTGACTCAAGACTTTTGTCAAACAGTTTGTTGATATACCCAAATTCCACTGTAAAAACCCCCTTGTTGATGATGTTATGTTTATGGGTTTGTTGGTTTATTTTCTTAGTGTAGTTTTCAATAGATAAACAAGGGTTTGTTTCCAAGAAGAGTTTTATATATTACATGAAATTTTATAACAACATGATAGTAAATGAAAATAACTTAGCCAAATTACTATAGCAGGAAATGAACACCAAAATTTGATCGGATTTTACTATAAGATGACTTGTTACATATGTTGGGAAACCATAGAGGTTCAAATCGACCTCTCAAGAGGAAATAGTTCCCACAATATCAAAATCGGCCTCCACAAGATTAATACGACCCCTCTTCAACATAACTCAGCCCCAACAACTGGAAACTCGACCTCTCCAAGGAAATATGACCTCCCTAGAAAATATATGAACCTCCCCAAGGAAAATACGACCCCCTCCAAGGTGTACGACCTCCCATGCAAGAGATCTTGGCCTCCATAGGATAAAATATCATCTGCAAAAGGAAAAATCGACTGCTACAAGAGAGATAAGACCACCAGAAAGGCAATGATGCCCTCCACATAAGAATGCGTCCTCCTAAAGCTACACAAGCTGCTGCAAATAGACAAATTGACCTCCTTAAAGTAACAAAAACTCTGCAGATATGAAACTCCTCCTCAAATGATGAAAACTATGAGAAAATTGAGTGATTTGTCCAATCAATTAGCCAGGGTGGAATATTTCACCACTGAAACCAATTCGTCCAACAAGGGTTTTGCACCAAAACCCCAAAAAGCCACAAGAGCTCTTTCTCCAAATTGATTTTGTAAAATGATCAATAATAATGAGAGAAATGAACTCCTATTTCTCTTTTATCCCCCTTTTCCTTTTTCCTGCTCAATGAATAATTAAAAAGTGAATTTATAAGGTTTTATTCATAATTCTCTCCAAGTCACTTTTAACACCTTTTTATTTAATTACTCAATGTCACTTTATAATGTTTCTTTTTCCTCCTAATGACATTAAATAATTAATCCATTAATTCCCTTCTTTTTCAACTATAGCCCTACATGAATGAAATAGACTACTAAGTCGTTCTCCTGGAGTGATCACTTGGAAAGGGACATTACACACATTTTCACAATGGCCCCCACATTTCATGGTACCTCCATTAGTAATATTGATCTCAAATTTGTTCACCACATGGACATAGCAATTTGTCTCTTGGGTGATTTGATGATGAATAAATTTATGGGTGCTACAACTGCCAATTAAAATATTTACTTTAAGATTCTTGATGTAGCCAATTAATTTAGGGGTTTTGGGAGCTAAAATACCATTCAAGGCATGTAAGGAGATTTGCAGTTTCACATCTATTTGATTAGAGGGAGGAAGATCATCATCTAGCCGAGGAAAATGTTATTGAGGGAGAGAATCATCACCATCTTTTGAAATGTCCTCTGAAATGGCCATAAAACGTTTATTCTCCTTAAATTTGTGCCCAGGAAAATATTTTTCATCACAATTGTAGCAAACATCTTTAAGTTGATGTTATTCCATTTCAACACAGGTTAATTTGTGGATATTGAGAGGAGGAGAGGGATTGGTGGGATAGGGACAAGGAATAAAGGATGGTTTTTTTATTATTTAAGCATCGACAACTTGTTGCACCTCCATTCCTTGTTGAGTTTATTTGAATCAAGTGGTGGGGTGAGCCATTAAAAATTGGGCATGGATTTCTTCCTTCAATATACTAATAAAACATTCTTTAAAGAAGGTATCAAACATTCCTTTAGTGTGAAAATTAAGTTACTCAAAAGTAGATATGTAGTCTTCAATTGTACCTGATTGTTTAAGCTTGGTTAAGCAACCCAAATGATGAGTATCGGGTGAAAAATGTTCATAGAGATTTGCTACAAATTGAGTCCAAGAAATATAACCTATGTGGGAATTCTTACGCCATTTCCAATGCTTAGGGTCTAAATACAAGATACCCACATGAAGTTTTATTAAGTCATTGGTGATGCCATGTAGTGAAAAACAATGTTCCATTTGAGTGACTCAACTAGTGGGATCTAAGCCATCAAATTTATCCACATCCATTTTAGGAAGTTGTAGATAAAAAACAAAGGGGTTAGAGTGAGGCCCCATGGAATTAGATGATTGAAATCCCTCTTGGTGGAATGGTTGTTCCTTGAATTGAGTTGCTTTCAATTCAATAATAAATTAGGATAGTTGTTTAGGGAGTGAGTCTAGTTTGTTGAGATTGTCATTAATTGTAGCAAATATTTTCTCAGTGACAACTTGAGTGTGATCTAATTTGCTTTGCAACTCATTACCAAACGTTTCCAAGTGAGCAATGTGGGTGCCATAATCATGGTTTTTGGTAGAAATTTCAATGGGATGCACAAGAAAAAGGGTTACTAGAGGGTGGCAATATTGAGATGGGTGCGGTGTAATGGGGTTAGTAGGTCCACAAAAAATACTTACTAGAGAGTTGTACCAATGTGATCAGTGTGAATTTATGGAGCTATTGAGATATGCAAATGATAATGGGGTGAGTGGGATCACACACAAAAGGATTATGGGAGAAGGGGACCACTGCAATCACCTCGACACAAGGATTCTATTGAGATAGGTGTCAAATAAGGGTGCTAGTGGGACCACTTTATACTCTCTCTTTTTTTTAACTTCTGTAGAGTTATATTCTCACCTAAAGAATACTACATTGAAATAATGCTTAAATTCAAAATATTGAAGATTATGTAGGAATTTACCGAACTGGAAGCAAGAAGCATGGTTTTCAGTGACTGAACATTCAAAATTTCAACATAACCCCTTGTTTTAAAGTTTTGTGGACTAGAAAAAAGGAGTAGGGATTCAAGGGTCCTTAGAACAAGGGATTTCCCTATGCTATATCTCTTTGATATAAGTGTGGGGTCCAACAATAATACTTGGCCCAATATCGTAAGGCTTTAATTAAGGAGGTTAGACCATACCCTTAGTCGTACTACCTGATTACCGAGGTACTAGAGAGTAATCTTCTTGAGTATTGTTCTCGGTGCCACTATAGTAGTCAGGTGGTTGAGTGGTTTATCTAAACATTCTTTCAAGAAACCTACATGACTTACGATATACCCAAGGGTACGTGGAAGTGAAATTCCATATACAAGTGTTTTCTGATGCAATACTACTCGAAGGGGTACCAACATGGGTTACAAGGGTTTCCAACTAGGTGAAACCTCTTGTATTTCCTATGTGTATGCATCCCCAACTATAGGTTTACCCATTGAATGATAGATCATTGTGTTATCTATAAATTCCATAACACGTCTCTAGCCTTGAAAAAAAAAGTTCTCTAAAAATGTGCCATGAGAATGCTCGGATACCACTTGTGATATGCTGATTAGAAATATTCAAAGAAAAAGTTATAGATACTACTTTGATCTATCGTTGAAAGGAACAAAATTGCAATGAAATAGAAAATATGAACCATAATATTATACATTTATTGATAGGGAAGCAATGTTCACTTGCCTCTTTGAGGGGGCAACCTTCAATAGAGTAGAGTTTAGATTACAAATGATTTCTGAGACATCTTTTACAATTATTCTACATCTTTATATATTACTTTCTATCCCCTGTGAACATTCTATAGAAGGAACTTTCAAGTAGGCATAACCTTCTACTAAGCCTTCTTACAATAATTGTGTTCACACTACTACATGGGCCTTATTTACTAGTGATGGCTTCCATACATAACAATACATAATAATTTATCTACTTAAGGGGTTAGGAGGTTAGGAACCTAATAGTTTTAAGAAATGAGCTATTTTTGTGCTTTTACAATATTTGATCTTGCATAGACATATTTTATAATCCTATTAGAGGGCTATAAGTCAATTTCCGTGATTTTTCTTTACTCAAGTTATTGCAATCCTACATATACACTATAGGTATTCAATCACCATAAGACTCAAATTGTATCTCTAAGCTTATTTATAAGAGATTTAATTTATATCCTATATATATCATACCGAGTATGACTAAAGGCTAAAAATGAAAAATGTCCCTAGCTCGATGAAGCTTGAGCTATCATTCAGCTAGGGTTTTAAGAAATGAACTACATTTTTTCTTGTATAAGATTTGTGCTTGCATAGACATAGTCTATAATCTTATTAGAGGTTTATAAGCCAACCACCATGATTTCTCTATACTCAACTTATTGCAATCCCACATATACATTGTATGTCTTTAAGACAATCAACATTAAGGCTCTAAGTGTACCTTTAAGCTTATTTATAAGGGAATCAATTTATATCGTGTATATCTCACATTGAGAACATGCTAATATTGTTGGATTACTGAGAGGGGGGGTGAATTAGTAATAAGCAATTTATACCACTTATCAATCCTTTTAACCACAATGTATATTATTTTAACTTATTCAACAATGTTCATCAATTCATCATCAATATATTATTTCATCATAAACATTAACATCCATCAGTGCATAATGAACAATAATAGACACATCCACACAATACATAACATACCATTATTTTACGTGGAAACCCAATGCAGGAGAAAACCACATAATGATTTTCTTATATATCAAAGAATTAAATTCAAGGAAGCACCAACTTCCAATTCTCCAGCTCCAACTGGAAGGAGGCTCCAATCCCCTAGTTTCTCAAGCTCCAACCTGAAGGAAGCTCCAACTCCCTAATTCTCTGGATACAACTAGAAGGAGGCTACAACCCCCTATGTTCTTCGGCTATAACTGGAAGGTGGCTACAACCACCTATCCTTTCCCTGTCCAACCTCCCTAAAATATAAGTGTCAAATAAATGATGAAACCTCTGCCAAACTATCACTGTGAGATATACCACTGTAAACCTGTACCAATCTATGCCAACAACCTATAACCAACCTGTACCAATAGCATGTAATCAACTTATACCAATAATCATCCTGTACCAACGAATACCAACAGATACACGACCTATATATGCTGCAACACACATATGTACGTGACATGTCTATATTGCAGCCTGCGTATGTACGTGACCTGTCTATACTGCAACCTGCATACACCTTCATAAAGTTAGGGTTTTTACCTTTTTACCTTCACTTCCTTTGTCACATCCACTGACATCCTATCACTAGATCCAATATATAATTGTGCCCTATGCATACATCATCATACATATCCCTCAACCATGCACCAAGAAATACAAGATATGCCTCAACACTTAAACCAACAAGATGTACCAATGATAAATACCAGACATACCAACACTTTATTTCTGTAGATCTAGCTCATACAGTAAGTGTCATACAACCAACAACCTTTCTAGGGGAAATCCTTAATATCCCATAACGATATCTCATATAGACAACAATATCCAACTACACATAAGAATATGACATACCTTTTGAACGTGTAGAAAGAACTATTGTACATGATCACTATAGGGTTTCCTAGGATCTTACTTTCAGACTCTAGAGACATGACATCCTCACCTACTCAATATTTCATGGCTTTTCCCAACTGTACACAAAATCCTCTTCTTCAGCCTATGTATGTATGTGCCCTCATTCACTGCAGCCAGTGTATGTACATGACTTACTCCACTGCAACCCACATACACCTCAAAAACTAGGGTTTCTTTAATAAATTATGCAACTCCGAAACTTTCGTCATCAACCCTTCTTTGCTACCTCAGACTTCCGTAACTTTAGATGTATCAATGAGTACCTGCAATAAACCTTTCACAAAATAATAGATATTCAATGTGCTCAATAGGTGCAAATAGGAGATCCTTGCTCTCTTATTTATACTCTCCAAGTAGCTTCCTCTAGGGGTTACCTTCTAACTGTTTTACCTAACTTCCTTCTTTTGGGGCTAACCCACTTCTAACCAATTTGTCCACTTACAACCACTTTATCCACAAATAGAAAACTCACCACTTCTAGTTGCAACTAAATTATTTTTAATAATTTTATTTTTGCAACAACTTAACTCATGATTAACTCCTAGTTACAACCACTTTGACTAGTAAACATATTCTAGGAGCCTTTAGAATAAATTGACCTCTTTGACCTTCTAGGGGATTCTAGATAACTCATGAGGGTTCTCCAACTTCACAAAGCCATAACTCCCTAACTGTGAGGAGTTATGTGACATACCACATATCACCAGAAATGAAACGACATGTACTATCCATCTAGAATAGTCTTACCTGCATATTAATTGATATTCATGCATTTATACCTAAAACAAACTTGGGTTCCTTACCCATGCCTCTAGAGCTACCGAAATGTGCTACCGAACATACTCAAGGGTTGATATAAGTCTTCTAAGGGTTGACATCAATCTACAATATCACAATATCACTCTCCAAGGGTTGGCATCAATAAAAATCAACTATCCATCAATATAAACCATATGTATGATCATATGCTCCTTTGGCATTGATGACAACACTCATGTTCATACTCATCATCAATGTTTCTATATCTCCCCCTTTGACATCAATGGAAAATGGTATCTCTCCTTGGGGATGCTCCACCTTATTGAAATCTCGTTTGGGATGCTCCCCATGTCTGCATTGTCCTTTGGGTTGCTCCCCCTGTCTAAAATACCCTTGGGGATGCTCCCCCTCTCTTAATGCCTCTGATTACTCTCTCTCTCTCTCTCTCTCTCTTCATTTGACAAAGGATTAAATCCGCCCGTCGATCTGACACTGTACCCGCTCTAACCAATCTCGGTTAAAAGAATAGCTCCCCCTATGGGTGTGTCTCCCTGTCTGTATGCTACTAATATTCCTTTTTGAAACTCTCTCTCTCTGATGACTAATTTGCTAGTTTTTGTGTAGATCCGTATGGGTATTCTTGTACCTGCTTCCTTTTGGAGTTATTTTCCATTGGTGCTTCCTTATGTAATCAACTGAAATATATAAAAAACATTCAAATATTCCTGTATCACTGAACCGCTCTCTGAACCAATCTATGAATCCATGCTTTCAAAACATGCTAAGTGTTATTACAAATCCATCTCTTTCCATACTGTCCAAGACTCTGCTACTCAACTTTCCACAGTGTTGATCCATCTGTGACTATACTATCATGAATTCTTCACTGCTGCAATTGATCATCAAATGTCAACTGTGTCCACTGGGATTCTCTATCTGTAAACGAAACTCTGCATATATGGAACAACCTGTGTTGTAATTTTCCAACTAATCAATTTGTCATACTCTACTTCTGCTAATTGATTTCTCTAAGTATGTCTACTGGAACTCTGTAAGCTGCTCGAAGGATGTTTCTTTGATATGTCTTAGATACTGCATAGACTCCCCATATCTCATATTCATATTACCTAGGAGTCTCTAAGATGAATGGCTCAAAAGAATACCTTCTCTGATGCAGATTCATCTTCCTCTTTGTTTATAGAGTCATCATCTCTCCGAACTTTGACTTCTCCCTTTTTTCCTGTGGATTGATCTTGCTCTATAATTCCCGAAAGTACAATCTCTTGAACCTGTTCTTATTCACTTGTCCTTCTTTTCTTTCATTTCTTATCCAAAGATTTCTGTTTTTGACATCTTCCTTTTTCTTTGTAGATTTGTCGTCATCTCGTATTATTTCCAATCTTGCGATCTATGGGGCTTGGTCTTTGTTCACATGTTCTTATTGTTTTATTTTCCATACTTTATTATATTTGATATCAGTGTTTTATTTTATGGAAGTATCGATCATGCTTCTACAATCACGAACTGTGTGTCCATAGCTATAACATTTGTAACATTCAATGTTATGTGGGGCCACACAAGCATTTCTTGCTTGAACATTTCTTTCATAAGCCCTACAATCTGCAACCTTATGTCCAAAGTTAGTACAATAAAAACAATGACCATGAAAGAAACTTACATACCTGGGAGTGAATGATCTTCTTTATGGTTTAGTCCTTCTAAATTCCATCCTTGGTTGATCATGATCATAATTGAGGATTCTTTGTGGCTTGAACATGGATGATGTTATTTTGTAGTCTTCTTCTTGAGTCTTTTGCACTTCTGGAATGTTCTTCTTCAAAGTCTTGCATTCTTCCTTCTTCATCGAACCTTTAATGACTTCTGCATAAGACTTTGGCTTCTCTTCATTCTTCATTTCTGACAACCTGGAGGGATTCCCTTAAACATTCATGCTGAGCTTGACAAATTTTACTCTCAACATGACAACTTCTTCTTCAAGCTTCTGCATCTATTCTTATTTCTTCATCATCTAGTTCTTCATGACTTCTTATATTCGCTTTGCTTCTTCAAGTTGGATATTCAATGTGATTATTTCATCTTCAAGTTTTATTTCTTTTTGTCTGAACTCTGCTTCAAGCTGATTTAAATCGTTAGTTCTTTCCTTGAGATGATCGGTCAGTATCTTATCTCTCTCTTTTCTACTTCTTCCTTCCGTGTTGTTATTTTGGCTTCCAAATACTGCTTCTAATCCTCAAGATTTTCTTCAGTCCTTCTAGCTTATTCTAGCTGACCTTTTAGCATCATGATCGTCTACTCAACTTCTTTGGTGTTGGAGTTCTGTGATTCTTTCATATTCTTTAGTTCTTCCTAGAGTGACTTGTTTTATTTTCTTTCAGTCCTTAGATATTCAATTGCACTGATCAATTGTTCTCTGTAATCAACTTTTTCCTCTTCATACTCTTCCTCTCATGAGTCTATCTGACATGATGAACATATTTCCTCTTATTTTGTACCTGCATATTCTTTGGTATTCTCTGACTTTGTGATGGGAGAAAAATAGATATCATGTAGCTTACCCCAAAGTTCTTTATTTGATGAGCACTTTCCAACCTTTTCTCTTATCGGATCAGGTAATCCTTCCCGGATTAAATCCATTGCTATTTTGTTATTCTTCTTCAATTCCTTCTTGGTTGTAGTCTTTGCTTTCTTTGTAACATTGTATCCTATCACAACTAAATACCAAATATAATATCCCTGTGTCTTTAAAAAGGTTCTTGTCCTTATGCTCTACGTCTCATCCTCTATAACATTCTGACCATTAAACAATGGTAGTCCATTCTCATTATACTCCATGATCTCCTTCCAGTGGTTAAAATGTATCCTGAAGGAACTTGCTTTGATACCAATTGTTGGATTACTAAGAGGGGGGGTGAATTAGTAATGAGCAATTTATACTACTAATTAATCCTTTTAACCACAATGTATATTCTTTTAACTTATTCAACAATGTTCATCAGTTTATCATAAATATATTATTTCATCATAAACATTAACATCCATGAGTGCATAATGAACAATAATAGACACATCCACACAATACATAGTACACCATTATTTTACATGGAAACCCAATGTGGGAGGAAATCACATAATTCTTTTCTTATATGTCAAATAATTACATTCAAGGAAGCACCAACTTCCAATTCTCCAGCTCCAACTGGAAGGAGGCTCCAACCCCCTAGTTTCTCAGGCTCCAACCTGAAGGAAGCTCCAAATCCCTAATTCTCTGGCTACAACCAGAAGGAGGCTACAACCCCCTATGTTCTTCGGCTACAACAGGAAGGTGGCTACAACCACCTATCCTTGCCCCGTCCAACCGCCATGAAATATAAGTGTCAAATAAATGATGAAACCACTGCCACACTGTCACTGTGAGATATACCACTGTAAACTTGTACCAATTTGTGCCAACAACTTGTAACCAACCTGTACCAATAGCATGTAATCAACCTATACCAGTAATCAATCTGTACCAACAAATACCAATGGATACATGACTTGTATATGTTGCAACACACGTATGTACATGACTTGTCTATAATGCAACCTGCGTATGTATGCGGTCTGTCTATACTGTAGCCCGCATACACCTTCAGAAAGTTAGGGTTTTCACCTTTCTTAAAATTAGAAACTTCCAACCATCCAGACCTTCACTACCTCTATCACATCCACTTGCAACCTATCACTATATCCAATCTGTAACTGTGCTCTATGCATACATCATCATACATATCCCTCAATCATGTACCAAGAAATACAAGATATGCCTCAACACTCAAACCAACAAGATGTACCAATGATAAATACCAGACATACCAGTGTTGTATTTCTGTAGATCTAGCTCATACAGTAAGTTCCATACAACCAACAACCTTTCTAGGGAAAATCCTGAATCTCCATAACAATATCTCATATAGACAACAATATCCAACTACACATAATAATATGACATACCTTTTGAACCTGTAGAAAGATATGGTGTACTTGATCACTATAGGGTTTCCTGGGATCTTGCTTTCAAACTCTAGAGAGCTGATATCGTCATCTACTCAAGCTTTCATGGATTTTCCCAACTATACACAACCTCCTCTTCTTCAACCCATGTATGTACATTCCCTCATCCATTGCAGCCCGCGTATGTACGCGACTTCCTCCATTGCAAACAACGTACACCTAAAAAACTAGGGTCTTTTCAGAAATTCTACAACTTCGAAACTTTCACTGACAACCCTTTTTTGCTACCTTAGACTTGCGCAACTTCAGATGTATCAATGAGTACCTGCAATGAACCTTTCACAAAATAATAGATATTCAATGTGCTTAATAGGTGCAAATAGGAGACCCTTGCTCTCTTATTTATACTCTCCAAGTAGCTTCCTCTAGGGGTTACCTTCTAACTATTTTTCCCAACTTCCTTCTTTTAGGGCTAACCCACTTCTAACCATTTTGTCCACTTACAACCACTTTATCCACACATAGTAAACTCACCACTTCTAGTTGCAACTAACTTATTTTTAATTATTTTCTTTTTGCAAAAACTTAACTCATGATTAACTCCTAGTTACAACCACTTTGATTAGTACACATCTTCTAGGAGCTTATAGAATAAATTGACCTCTTTGACTTTCTAGGGGCTTCTAGATAACTCATGAGGGTTCTCCAACTTCACAAAGCCATAACTCCCTAACCGTGAGGATTTATGTGACTTACCACATATCATCGGAAACAACACGACATGTACTATCCATCTAGAATAGTCTTACATGCATATTCACTGATATTCATGCCTTTATACCTCAAACAAACTTGGGTTCCTTACCCATACCTATGGAGCTACCAGAATGTGCTACCGAACATACTTTAGGGTTGACATCAATATTCTAAGGGTTGACATCAGTCTTCTAAGGGTTGACATCAATCTACAATATCACAATATCACTCTCCAAGGGTTGACATCAATGACAACTAACTACCATCAATCTAAACCAACTGTTTGACAAATATGTCAAAATTGAACTCTTTTTATATAGACTCTAAAATTTTATAAGCCATGTAAGCATCGTTGGGGCTCATCTATCTCTTAAAAAATTACAAGTTTGTATTCAAAAAAATAATTAATACTAATTTATAAGTCTTTTGGATTCATCTCTTTTATATGAAGAGAAATGAGGGAGGACATACAAGAAATTTCTTTAATCATTATTCCTCATCTCACTCTAAGGACATATTCCCTTGATATATGCTCAATGTCTAGCTCATCACCATAACCAAAGATAACTCATTCACACCAAGAATCACAAATAAAGGAAAATCATCCAAACAATGACAATGTGCACGTGATATTCTTTCTTCTCTTTTGTCTTTTTTCATTATTATATCATTCATAAAGATAAAAAATATAATTTTTATTTTCATTGAAGTCTAATATCTTATTAGGTTATTAGGTGAAACAAATTCATGGTCTCTTAGTTCTATATGAGAAATACAAATCTCTAAATATTCTTCCGTTGATAATGAGAAAGTTTACTCCTTGCGGCTCTTGGCACTCTAGAATGCTTTCAAACACTAATGCAAAATCATAGCTTGTGTTATTCCATTGTGCTTCCATATTATTCTTCGTTTATAAATGAGAATGCTTACTCCTCACAATTCCTACTACTCAAGCATGTTTCCAAACCAATGTGAAATCTCAACTCAAATTCACAACTTCATAACTCCACACTTATGTTATACTTTTGATATAACACTCAAAATCACAACTTAGGTAATTCAAGTATACTTGAAATTAGATTTTCAAAATATAACTCCATAACTTTTACTATTCTAATATACTTCCAATCATTTATTGGGGATCAAATTTGCTTCTCTTCTATAATGCTCCCAATTATCAATTTAAAATTACCAATTTAAAAGAAAGAAAAAAAAAAAATCAAATTAAAAAAGTTCATTACTTAAATGATGGTCTCACTTAGAATTCAAAATGCCAAAATTTGAGTACCCCACACAAAATTCATGATCTCATGTGAATCATGCAATTATTAAGGACCCCATTGGAAATTCAAATGGGTTAATTTTATGTAATCCAACTACAATTAAAATTTTCATGTGTCCAACAACTTTTAAAGGATCCCACATGAAATTGAAATTGCTAACATAAATGAAATTTGAAATGTATTTCCTCATATAGAGTTTGAATGTACCAATGCCTAATAAAAATAGATAACTCTAAAATTTAATTTAACATCAATTTTTCTTACACATTATGAATAATTCGACTTCAAATATTTTGAAATCCATTGTAAATGATGTATTGTTTTTACATTATCTCATTGATTGCATGTTTCTTAGGTTATTCTTGTCAATATTTTAAATTAAAATATAATCTTATATTTTATTAATTGAATAAATAATTGAATGACATGCATGTATACACAATCTTCTTCTTATAGCTTATGTTTTGCATCCTTATGCTTCTATGAAATGAGATACATGACTTTACAAAATACTCGATTTTTGTGCTTATATGAAAGTTGAGCTTGGATGAATTTTGAGTTTTCATTGTGCTTGTAGTAATCTTGTGTACAAATTGAACTATCTTTGTGGTAATATAGTAAGCTTATGTATGGAATGAGACGTCCTTAAGCTAGAATTCAATGACCCATAATTAAACTTGAGCTATTAAATGAACAAGGATTGTAATATTTTCTATGAAACAAGACATCCTTTCAATAGTCATCCTTGTGATCATAGCAAGATATCCTTTTAATAAATTAATATTGAATGAATCCCAGTGGTTGCTAGGATTCAATTAACTATCTTTTCAATAGCATAAGCTTGAATGAATCCTATTAGCTACTAGGATTCAATGAGACATCCTTTCGATAGCTTAAGATTTAATGAATTCAACGGTTTAATGATATGAGGTATTTTTTCAATGGCTTAAGATTGAATTCTTGTTGTATTCTTGAAAGGTAGACATCCTTTCAATAACTTAAGATTAAATGAATCCTAGTGGCCACTAAGACTCAATGAGCCTTCCTTTCAGTATCTTAATCTTGAATGAATCCTATTTTTTTAATGATATGAGGTATTTTTTCACTAGCTTAAGATTGCAGAGACTTAGTCATCCATATTTATGCTTGTAGTAATCTTTAAAGGATATAATTGATTGAATGAATCATAGCAGCCACTAGGATTCAATGAGTTACCTTTTCAATAGCTTAATATTGAATGAATCCTAAGGTTTTAGAAAATGAGATATTGTTCTATAACTTGAGATTGATAGAATTCAATGTTCCATATTTATGCTTGTAGTAACCTTGAAAGGATATCCATGATTGAATGAGTCCTTATGCCCACTAGGATTCAATGATCTAGCATTTCAATATCTTAAGTTTGAATGAATCCTAGGGTCTTGTGAAATGAGATATCCTTTCAAGCTTATGAAATGAAACAAAAATTATTCATTTTTCCAAGTCTAGAATATTGTATTGGACTTTGTTTTAACATTGGAATTTGGACAAACACCATGAAAGGAAACACTAAAACAAAATTGGGTCATTAGCTTCCTTTCTATTTTCCATTTACCTTTTGATGATTTTTTTTGTATTTTTCATGAAAAATTAGAGGTATTCCATACGATGGCACTAAACTCAGTGCCATTTCATGAGTCAACACTAAACTCAGTGTTTCTTGTATCGGATTTAGCACCGAGTTAGTATTGAATTTAGTTACAGTTTTTCTAAGTAACTAAATAAAAGTGGGTGGAACTTTTCGATAGGAAGCTTAAGAAATATCAAGGGATAAAAGTAAGTCACTTGTCTCAATCCATGAGTGTGAGGGTATTACTCTAATTAAAATGTTTTATTTTCCCTCACAAACACCCTTCCAAACCTATTAGGATTTCATCTTCATGGAGGTTAGGGTTTCATTTTCATGTAGTAACCTCTATGAGGAAGGTAATGGATTATGCCTTTCATTCTCTCTCTTAATTTGCTTCTCCTTTATTGATTTGCTAATGTTTAATATTATTTTGTTGCTTTATGTAATAAACATAAATATAAATATTATAATAATAAATATATTAATTAAGTTAATAAAAGTTCAAAGGAAACAAACGATTCACCTAGTGACTAGTCAAAGCATATAAGTATGCTATCACTAGCCTCATTATAACATCATCATTCTTATCCATAATTTATTATTCAATATATCTTTATACAAATCCATAAATGCATACATTAATTCAATGGTAAACGATCTTGTTAGGGTCATAGCCAAACTTGGCCAATATTATGGGTTAAAAATTTGCAGTTAACCTCATAGATCATACAATAGACCAAGTTGTCCCACATGTTGTCTGTACACAAGAATATTCCATACAATTTAGCTGTATAATAAATTGTACAAGCTGCCCAATTAAATTCATATAGTTCGTACCATTGTTGGAATTTGCAAATCCATAGGTTTATTAATTAATTAAGTCATCATCTATACTCCACTACCACATTTTCTAACATATGAACTACAACCATTTTTTCCTAAAATTGATGCACCCTCATACCTATAGTGCCAACCATCATACACTCAATCATACTTTTCATACTCTTCCACATGCAAAAATAGTGTATGCCACCACTAAAATATCCATACACTACCAATTTGATTCCTACACCTACCACTGCCCTTTTTAAAAATCCTCACATGACCTTTTTAAAGTCATGTCTCCCCCAAAAATAATCTGTATTTTTTTCCACGTCATATATCGGTTTTATTAAAAAAATTCAAACCTTGGCTTATAAAGTCAATTTATAAAAACATTGTATAAAAAAAAAAGGTGGAGTTCACAAAGAAAAAAACCGACTCCAAGATGGTTAACAATGGAAAATCACACATATATGTTAATAGATGTAGAGATGAATTCAAAATCACAAGGCATCAACTCATTAGCATTGAAAAGGGACAAAAATAATTAAGAGTCAAAATCGATAAATTAATTGAAAAAGAGGACAAAATTGACAAGGTTAATAAAAGATTTTAAAAATCAATGGCAAGCCCTAATAAGAATGAGAAACGATGTTAAGGATGAAACATTGAAGATATT
This sequence comes from Picea sitchensis, assembly GCA_010110895.2. Classification (NCBI taxonomy): domain Eukaryota; kingdom Viridiplantae; phylum Streptophyta; class Pinopsida; order Pinales; family Pinaceae; genus Picea; species Picea sitchensis. The sequence continues at coordinate 32,130 of SNQJ01S0047008.1, read as the reverse complement.
TAATGATCACAATGAATGGATTGACCAAATAACCAAAAGGGTTGATGCATTATTTGTACAACCCTTATTCCACTAAAAACTACCACCAAGCTCATAATCTCCAAACACAAGTTACCAGAGATATCAAGATAACATGGGTTATCTAAATAAAATTAAAATCAAGATACCTAAATATGATGGATTAGAATATTCCAAGCTCATAATCTCCAAACACAAGTTACCAGAGATATCAAGATAACATGGGTTATCTAAATAAAATTAAAATCAAGATACCTAAATATGATGGATTAGAATATTGAAGGCTATCACATGGGTTAATAAAATTGAGGAGATTTTTCTATGAACCCACCTTCTAACAAATTAGAGCATATATTGTTGGCATCCTTTTACTTAGAAGGAGATTCTTACGATTGGTTCACATGGTAGTCTTAGAAAACTAGTGGTTTTTCAATTAACCGACAAATGTTCACAGATGACCTTTTTAAGAGATTTCACAATGATGAAAAAGATGAAAACTATACTAGGTTTTCCCATTTACAATGAACGAGGACAATTAATGAATATACGCATGAATGGGAAGTTCTAGCAACTAGATTTCTCAATATTAAAGATGATCAATTGTTAAAATGTATATTTTGGGGTTAGAATCTATTATCCAAATTAAGCTAAGGCTATCAAGACCTAAGAACTTGGTTGAAGCTAAAAGTATGGAAAAAATGATCGAAAGGAAGTTCATTCATCAACAAGACATAGCTTTTGAACCTCCAAAGAAGACAACTAGTTAAAATGATAATACATATCACCATTCAGAAAGGGACAAGAAAAAGGAAAACAATTGTTGCAGATGTGGTAAGAATTGGACTCTAGGGCATAGATGTGAAGAATTGTCATTTCACTACTTTAAAATAGTGAATGGAAGGGAAGTACAAATATCAAAACCAGAAAATGAAATTACTATAAGCTACAATTTATAATTCGATAATGATAAAACACCACCAAAAATGTCATTAGCATCAATATCATTCACACCACAAAATGAGAATTAAGATAGGGTCCCGACAAAAGAAATCACTTCTTGAAAAAAATAAACTACAAAAAATATTCCACCTCATCTAAGGAATGTTGATATGACCTAGGATCTAATGAAAAAGGGGGAAAAAACTTAGTTAAACATACAACAATGGAAGCAAGGGAAGTATGTTACCAAGGAGCATCAAGGTTTCATGTTCAACAAACATGTTGAAAGACCTCAAAATGATGCATGCACTCCAAAAAAACCTCACCAACACTAAAATCAAGAGCCGAGTCAAGGCCCTACAACTAGACAAAGACAAAGATGGTGTTACCAAGGAAACACACTTAGCTAGAGAGAATCTTATTTATTATGTTTTGAGGACAAAACATTCCTTAAGGGGGTGACAATGCAATAATAATAATAATAATAATAATATTATGACAATGCAATATTATTATTATTATTATTATTATTATTATTATTGCATTGTCACCCCCTTAAGGAATGTTTTGTCCTCAAAACATAATAAATAGGATTCTCTCTAGCTAAGTGTGTTTCCTTGGTAACACCATCTTTGTCTTTGTCTAGTTGTAGGGCCTTGACTCGGCTCTTGGTTTTAGTGTTGGTGAGGTTTTTTTGTAGTGCATGCATAAGTTAAAAAAAATATCAAAGTGCACAGACCCATTCACCTCATGACCAGTCAATGCATATAAGTATATCGTCACGAGGTTCATTGTAACATCATCATTTTTTTTAAAACTAGAACATAATTTATATTAGATTAAAAAGGTTGTAGCCAAGTTGTGCAATGAATTACATAGTGTTGGTTCCTATTGTCTATTATAGAAATAAACATTTGTCCATAGTTACTACAAAAATATTCTAACATACTACAAAATAGACATCCTAGGTTATCCTATAGGTGGCCTACTTCACAAAAATGCCTAATAGACATATAATACTGAAATACATAAATTTAATGATAAGATGGAGCACTACACTCTTCGTCCTGTCCCTCATTGGTCCCAGGGGGAGCTTTGTCTCTCTATCTCCATTGCGTCTCTCAGTTGATGGACCATCTCTTCCTCTTTAGTCTCAACTTGGATTGAGTTCTTTGTTTCCCCTCTTATTGGAGGTGATTGGTAAGGAATCCTTGTGTATACTGTGTGCTAGGTTGCAGAGCATGTTGCACTATGCTTCAAGGAAATCAACCCTTTTCTTTTGATGCACTAAAATTATCATGATGTTAGCATGTTGACTAATGCTTGAATGCTCATTCTATGAGACTTTTGAAGACCCTAAGAGTAGAGTCTTCATGTTGGCTTGAATGAGATCTTCATGTCGTCTCAAGAATATTTTAAATTCTTGTACATATTGATTCTCCATATTAACAAAACTTGCAAAGTAGAGATGATATAGAGAGACATGAACCAAACCAAATTTATTATTCAGATAAACTAGGAGGATGTTAGCATAGATGTTATAATTCCTGATTTTCATGCTTGTATTTTCTAATAGACATCCACTATGCCTGAGAGACAATGCCCCTTCTTGGTTAACCAAGGATATTAAACTTTCCCAATACTATGCCTAGGTTCGAAGCACTAAGTCTTTGCTGGAGGATGCTCCCATACACCTTTAACATTGCATTCCTTTTCATCTACCACTTTATCCCCGTGTCTTCCCAAATGACCATAGCTAGATGCTACATAAATAAGCAGAGTACTAGGACCTAAGAAACTCCAATGCTTGGATATATCACCTATGTTGGAATATGTAGAATTCCCCATAGAGAAAAAACATCACCTCCACCATTGCCAATTTCTAGTCTTTCCCAATTTGAACACCCAAACCAACACTCAAGTTCCAACAATCACACGACACTAGTATCTCCTTGAGAATTTTCATTGGAATATTTATAGTGGGAAAGGAATAACATGAAAATCCACAACCAGGATGAGCCAGGAAAATAGAGTAGGGAAAACATGAATATCCCAACACCCTACTCTCAGGGTTGGATACTAAATGAAGAAAGATAATCCAAAGGACACAAGGACCAAAAAACTATCAAAGATGAGTTATAAAACTCACCATGTGGAAAGGCGCACAACCAAACTAGCTTGAAATGCACCATACTTCTTTCCTTGAACTCACCATTATCCCACATAGCCTGTACCACACCGTGATTGTGCATTCAATTACCACGAACCATGAATCCTTCCACATGTTGTGAGGGATGATATATGTCCTTAGGTCATCCATCCCAAGGATCTACCACTATATTGATAAGGCTTTCCTCATGAAATTAATTAATTCCAAATAAACCCACTTATGTTGTATACTTATCAAGTCATAAAGGCATAATACCCATATTTTACCAAATTTTCTAGGCTAAGGCCAGATGCACATTTATCCCAAAGATCAACCTCCTCATTTAAGTCTTGCTTGATGTGGTAGTATGAGACTTTGACGAAATAACTAGCTTCCTTCTTGATCCGAGTGATGATATTTTTCAATTTATGTCCCTCAAGGGTGGATTTACTGATCATTATATTAATGATTATCATCGAATCCCCAAAGAACAAGAGAAATCTAATATCTACTTCCTTAGCTAGATGTAGCCCACAAAGAAGGGCATATGCTTCTGCGTGATTGTTTGATAGATAGGGAAGGCCCTAAGCATATGAAATAATTGAGGTTCCTATGGGATTATGGAGACACCCCCCTATTTCTGCCACCTTAACATCGTCATTCTTATCAATAATTTATTATACAATATATTTTTTATACAATTGCAGAATTACATTTTTTGATCCACAATAAACATGAATATGTTTATTACATTGGATGTTTAGGTTTTTCATACATGTAAATTAAGGTTTCATGTGAACCTTCCTCTAGTAGAGATTTTCATTGAGGGTAAACTGGGGGAAGGGTCAACCAAACCTTCCTATAACATAGAATTCTCATTAAGGGGGAGGTCGGGAAGGTTGGCTAACTCTTCCTATAACAATGTATTCCCATTGAGGGGGAGCTGGGATAAGGGTCAAACATCCCTTCATCCTTTATAGAATTTTGATCAAGGGGGAGCATGAGGAAGGGTTGATTGACCCTTCCTCAAGCATATTATTCTCATTGAGGGGATCCTAGAGAAGGGTATACTAACCCTTCCTCCAACATTGTATTCTGATCAAGGGGGGTCCAGGGAAGAGTCAGTTAAACCTTCCTCCAACATAGTATTCTCATCGAGGGAAATCTAGGGGATGGGTCAATTGATCCTTCCTCCAAATTAATACTCTAATTGAGGAGGATACAGGGGGAGGGTCATTTGACCCTTCCTCTCGTAGAGTATTCTTGTCATGGGTGAGTTATGGGAAGGGTCATCCAACCCTTCCTTTAGCATATACTTCTTTTCAAAGGGGAGCCCGAGGAAGGGTTGACTAATCCTTCCTTAAGCATATTATTCTCATCAACGAGATCATATGGAAGCATTGATTGATGCTTTCTTCAACATAGAATTACCATCGATAACAAGCTAGGGGAAGGGTCAGTCGACCCTTCCTCCAACATAGAATTCTCGTTGGGGGGGGGATTGTAGAGAATGGTTCACTAAACCTTCCTCTAGTATATTATTCCTATTAAGGGTGATTAGATTGATCCTCTCTCTAGAAAAAAATACTCATTAAGGGGGATCCCATTGAAAGGTCATTTGACCCTCCCACGAGAACACCATTTTCATTAAGGGAAAGCTAGGGGAAGGGTAAGTTGATCCTTCTTCCAACAAATAATTCTCATTGAGAGGGAACTTGAAAAGGGTTGGTGAACCCTTCCTAGAGAATAATATTCTCATCAAGGCGATACCAATGAATTTCATATTGTCTCTTCCTCCATTATAATATTCTCATTTAGGGGATCATGGGAAGGGTCAGTTGACCCTTTCTCTAGCATAGTATTTTTTTCGAGGGGAAGGATGTGGAAGGGTCGATTGACCCTTCATCAAGCATAGTATTCTCTTCAAGAGTGATCCCGAGGAAGGGTCAATGGACCCTTCATCAAGCATAGTGTTATTGTTAAGGATAAACCTAGGGAAGGGTTAACTGACCCTTCCTTAAGCATAGTATTCTCTTTGACAAAATCCAATGGAAGGGTTGACCAACCCTTACTTGAGTATATTATTATTGTTGAGGGGTGGATTGGGGAAGGGTCAATTGACACTTCCTCTATAATAGTTTTCTTGGTAAAGGGAGCTCAGGGAAGGGTTGACTAATATTTCCTCTATATTATATTCCCCATCAAGGGGATCCTATTGAAGAGTTAGATGAACCTTCTTCGAGCATATTATTCACTTCAAAAAGGATATCAAGGAAGGGTCAGGTGACCCTTCTTCGAACATAGAATTAATGTTGAGGGGGATATTGGGGATGTTTCAACGAACCCTTGCTCAAGTATAGTATTTTCATTGCTGGGAATACCAATGAAGGGTTAGTCAACCATTCCTTGAGCATAATGATCTTATCAAGGGGGATATGGGGAAAGGGTTAATTGACCGTTTCTCTATATTATATTTTCCATCAAGGGTATCCCAAGGAAGAGTTGGCCAAAAATTCTTCAAGAATATTAGTCACTTCAACAAGGATATTAGGGAAGGGTAAACCAACCATTCTTGGAACATAATATTATTTTCAAGGGGGATCTTGAGGAAGGGTTGATCAACCCTTCCTATATTGTGGTACTCTCGACAACTAAGGTCCCAAGGAAGGTTTTGTTGACCCTTACTTGAGCATAGAATTGTTTTCAAGGGAGATCGTCGGGAAGGGTTGGAAAACCCATCCTCGAGAGTAGTAATATTGTCAAAGGGGAGCCCAAGAAAGGGCCAGATGACCCTTACTCTCAATTAGATTTCCCATCAAGGGGAGTCTAGGGAAGGGTTATTCGACCCTTATCTATCATAATAAGAAATTCAAGTCAATGGGGATCATGGGGAATATTCAATTGACCCTTCCTCAAGGATAGTATTATTTTTGTGGGGGTGCCTAAGGAAGTGTCGATTGAACCTTCCTCCAACATGGGATTCTCATCAAGGAGGAGCCTAGTGAAGGTTTATCATGTTGAAGTATTATGTAGCTACGAAATATATTTGTATTGTATTTGATCAAGTCAAAACCCTAAAAGAATAATTCTAAAGTATATTTGTAATGTCGGTTCAGGAAAATAGTTATTATTATATTTTGTACTTGCAATATGAGAAGTCGACCGTGCTAGAAAAAGTCAAAGTAAATTATATTTTCCAGAAAAGATAGGTTGGCCCTATGGGAAAAGTTCACTGGAAGAATGAGTATAAATAAGGTGATGCCTTACTCATTTGGTGATCACAACTAACACATTTATAGCGCAAGTTTGGAGGAGACCTGCAGTTGCAGTTGTAGCTACAGGAGGAAGGATAAGACACATATCTTGGTCTTGGTTTGTCTCTCTCTCATGTGCTACCTCACTAGGGTAATGCACTAGGGTTTGAATTGTTCCTTGGTGTATCTCTTGATGTATGTCTTGGTATAATACTTGGTGTATATTTTGGTGACAAGGCACAAGACTAGTAGAAGGGTTTCCCTTGAGTAGAAGGGTTATCTGGGACATTTATCTATGAGAGAGCATTGTACTGACATTGTAGTTGGTTTATGAATATATACTGAAGAAATTCTCCTGGGTTTTCTTCCCCAAGAGGGTTGCCCAGGATATATCTCCATGTGTTGTGCTCGGGGGTGGCACATATAGGTTCCTATGGTTGGGTGACGATGACGTAGCATTGTCTATGGAAAAATGAGCACGTAAAAGTAGTTAAATTGTTATGAAAAGTCTAACCCTAACTAGTTTTAGGAAAAATTCAACATGGTATCAGAGTTGGTTTCCTTCAGACAGTTTAATCGCTGGAAGGGAGATCGTGATATTTACCTTGCCACTACAGTTTACCATTGTAGTTTTCCATAGTACCATGTTGTTGAAAAATTTATTTTGTCAAGATCATTGAGCACCTTTTGGATTATTTTGTCAAGATCATTGAGCACCTTTTGGAGGATGTTTGGCCTAATTCCTTCACAAATAGGTGCGCCCTACCCCAACACATCTCTAGCTACCTTTAGATTGCAAGTTGGATCACTTTGAAGTTTTAGGGTTTATTGTTGCTTGTCATTGTTTCCGGTTGGTGCCGCTGCCACCAAAGGTATGTACTTGTATATGTTTAAACTGTATCACTATCTTGAGGTTGTTTGTATGAGAATGGATATTTTTTCCAAACAACAATCATAGATCTAGAGGGTTCTCAGATCTAGCACATTCAGAGGACCAACAAACTGCAGGTTTGATTGTTTTGATATGCCTCTAGATGTTATGGAATTATTGTGATCTTATGAACATATAGTTGTATTTTGATCTATTGAATTTATTATTATTATACTAACCTCTAGTTAAAGTTATGAGTTGACTTTAGTCAACGTATTAGATTGATTAAGTTTGAGATTTTAGAGTTTATTTGCCTTATATTCTCTAACTCATATTTTTGTCAAAGAAAGCATATTATCTTAGTACATGGGACAGGTTGTAGAGAATACTTGTCATCTTGAATGAAGGAGACTCAGAAGATAAGAAACAACACTCATTCTTGGAGATAAGACTCGAGGCTCCAGGTTTGATTGATTAAATTGATAAGTTTCCAACTTGCACATATCAAATTTGATAATTGCTACATTACAATTAAACACTATAGTTGTGTCAATAGTCTTTGAAAGATTCTATTACTGCTAGGTACAACAAATACTTGGTAGCATGTGAGTACTATTGATATAAATGATTTTTGTACTTGTTTGCAAGATGAACTAACATCTCCTCTAGGAGATAATTCTTGTTTTTATTCCAGGAAGGTCACCTTGGTAAAGCTATGATGATTACCATAAAATTGTCCTTCATTCTTGTTACCATAGATACGTTCTTATGAAAATGCTATTATATTGGAAATACTTTTGCTCTTTTTTTTTTTTTTTGTCTCTGGCAGGTTATCTTACAAATTCCATGGAAGTTACCATGGAGATGTACGTGTTCCAGGAAGGTTACCATGGAAGTATGTCACCAGTGACAACTTTTAGAGGGAGTTACAATGACAATTGTAGAAGGAAACATATTAGATATCCTCTAGTTTGAGACATGGAGAAGACTGACAATCAAGAAGGGTCTATTTCCAAGCAGTGAAAGAAAAGCCAAAGGAGTTTTGGACATCGTGCACTCAGACATGAGTGGACCAATGAAAACCAATTCACTTAGTAGGTATGTACGTTATGTTTAATTTATTTATGATTTCTCACATAAAAATTGGATCTATTTCTTGAAAACAAAAAGCGAAGTATTCAACAATTTCAAGGGATTCAAAGCCCTTGTAGAAAATATTTTTGAAAAAAAGAGAAATAATTTGAGGTTAGATAATGGAGGAGAGTTAACATTAGATGACTTCAAAGCATTCTATGGAGAAGTGGGGATTAATAGGGATCTCACTACTCCCTACAATCCTCAACAAAATGGTGTAGGAGAAAGAAATAACCGAATGATGACAGTTGCAGGTAATGAAATTGTACCAAAAGAGAATGTTCCAAAGAATCATAACATGACAGAACCACAAAGACCTAAAGAAATGATTATAAAGAAAAGAAGACCAACTTGGGCTCGTTAGATTATTCAAGATGCCGAGAAGTATGGTGCTTCAGTTGGATATTTCAGAGAAAGAAAGAAACCTCGACCATATTCCAGTTACATGGCATTGTTATGTGATATCATTGATGTTGAGACTACCTGTTATGAAGAAGATGTAAAGAAGAAAGTATGGAAGGATGTCATGATTGAGGAATACCATTCCATTTTTAAGAATGATGTTTGGGATGTGGTTCCAAGACCGAAAGAGAAATTAGTTGTGAGTTCCAAATAGATCTACAAGACAAAACATTCAGCAGATGAAAATATCAAGAAATACAAGGAAAGATTCATGGCTCGTGGTTTCTCCTAGAAAGAAGGAATAGATTATGAGGAGACATTTTCTCCCATGAAAAGATATAATTCGATTAGAACTACAATTGTGATAGCTGTAGTAATGAAATGGAAGATACATGAGATGGACATAAAGACATATTTTCTGAATGGTGTAATGGAAGAGAAAGTGTACGTGGATAAACCACAAGGATTCGAGACACATGACATGCATAAACACGTGTGCAGATTGAAACAAGCACCCAGGGCATGGTAGAATTGACATTTTTATGAAGAGCTTGAGCTTTACCAAGAGTAAAGTAGATCCCAACCTTTACTACAAGGATGTGGATGGTGGACCAGTAATATTACTGTTATATGTGTATGACTTGTTTCTAATAGGGAAGGAGAAGCTCATCGCCGGGTGCAAGAGAAATATTGCATCAGAGTTTGAGATGAAGAACTTGGGTATGATGCATTATATCTTGGGTCTAGAGGTGTGCCAAAAACCATACAAGATTTTCCTTAGCCAAGGAAAATATGCGGTAGAGATCCTGAAGAGATTTGAAATGATGGATTGTAAATCCATGCCCACACCAATGGTGACGAACTTGAATTTATTGAGTGATACTTCTTTAGGGATAGTTGATATCACCATGTACAACCATATGATTGGTTCGTTGATGTCTTTGATGAACACTAGGCTAGATATATGCTTTGCGGTGAACACTTTGAGTCGGTATATGGTTGAACCAAGATGTGTTCACTTGATTGTGACAAAGCATGTGTTAAGGTACCTGAAGGGTATGATAGAATTTTGAATTTGATATGGTTCAGATTGTAAGATAATACTGCAAGGCTATGTTGATTTAGATTGGGCTAGTAGTGTCACATATCAGAAGAGTACATCAGGATGTTGCTTCAGTTTTGGGTCAGCTATGATTTCTTGGCTCAGTAGGAAGCAAACTAGTGTGGCATTTAGTATGACCGAGGAAGAGTATATAACAACATGTTCAACTAGTGGCGAAGCAGTGTGGCTTCAAAATTTTCTTGAAGGATTGTTTGATCTCGAGTTGGAGGTGACTTATATCTTGTGTGACAACCAAAGTTGCATAAATTTGTCAGAGAACCCTATGTTTCATGACAAGTTCAATCATATCAAGATCAAACACCATTATATCCGAAACATGTTGAAAAAGAGAGTAGCGAAGCTCTAGTATGTTTCTATAGATGAGCAGGTAGAAGATGTGTTGACCAAGCCTCTGTCACGGGTGAAGTTCGTGTACTTCAGGGACAAGCTTGGTGTGGTCCAGAAGGACATCCCTAGTAAGAGGGAGTGATGAGTTACAAATGCAACTCTAGGTACAGTAGAAACAATGGGTAGTCATTCACGGGCACGTTACTGACCATGGCACCAGTCAACATGACCTCGTACAAGGTCAATAGATGTTGAGCCTTTGGGGATGGTGAGTTTTCCCATATTTTTAGGCTGGAGGGCCAACCCATGTGGTTGGAGGTGTTTCCTAGCCTAGAGATATATGGGTAGTGTATGTGCACTACATCGCCTACCCCTTGTGGTTAGATGCCCAAATTCCGTGTGAGATGGATGCCTGGTTTGCCAACCAGAAGGACTAGCCTTAGGGATAGATTCCAAATTCTATGTGAGATGGGAAGTTTCCTAGTTATGTATGAACTATTTGTCCAGATTCCGTGTGATATGGACATATGTGACAGCTTCCCAGACTCCATATGGATTGGGTAGTAGCGCAGTTCTATGTGAATTGGCTAGTTGCCTAGCTTTGAGTGAGCTAGATGAAGTCTTGTAATGATATAAGGTCCAAAAGGACACCGAGACCCATAAGTTCTGATAGGATGATGAGGTTGTGCCCACTAGAGATATTCTATGTATGTTGATGAGGCCCCAGTTTCATGACTATGACATGACCATTAGATAGTCTATGTGACTATGACAGAGCCAATGTATGGCTATGGTGGTGACTGTGATGTATCGATTCATCAGATAGTTTGTGTGTGACTATGACATAGCCTGTTTGGCTATGATGGTGATACTTGTGACATGATTTGTTTGATCATGAGATATCTTGTGTGGCTATGGTGATGCTACCTGTATATTGGTCTTCAATACCATGTGATTAGTGGTAGTCTTGTACATACCATGTGTAATGAATGGATGTGATTGAGACTACTAGATGAAGAACATCATGGATAATACCTCCCTTGCTAAGAGGAAGTGTTGATGTTACATAACTTCTAGTGATGTATATATTCATGGAAATTCAACAAGTAAATGGTCCAGAGTACAAATGCATACATAAACATTATTGAAGATCGTGCCAGAAAAATACCTTCCTTGATAAGAGGGAGTGTTGAAGTATTATGTTGCCGTGGAAGATATTCTTATTGTATTTGATCAAGTCAAAACCCTAAAAGAATAATGCTAAAGTATATTTGTAATGTCGGCTTAGGAAAATAATTATTATTGTATTTTGTACTTGCAATATGAGAAATCGACCCCGCCATAAAAAGTCAAAGTAAATTACATTTTCCAGAAAAGAGAGGTCAACCCTGTGGGAAACGTTCACTGGAAGAATAAGTATAAATAAGGTGATGCCTTGTTCATTTGGTGATCACAACTCACATAGTTATAGCACAAGTTTGGTGGAGAGTTGCAGTTGCAGCTGCAACTACAAGAGGAAGGATAAGGCACATCTCTTGGTCTTGGTTTGTCGCTCTCTCATGCACTACCTTGCTAGGGTAATGCACTAGGGTTTGGATTGTGCGTTGGTGTATCTCTTGGTGTATGTCTTGGTATAATACTTGGTGTATCTAATGGGACAAGGCACAAGTATAGTAGTAGGGTTTCCATTAAGTAGAAGGGTTATCTGGGACATTTCTCTCTGAGAGAGCATTGTACTGACACTATACTTGGTTGATGAATATACACTAAAGAAGTTCTAATGGGTTTTCTTCCCCAAGAGGGTTTCCCAGGATATATATTTGTGTGTTGTGCTTGGGGGTGGCACATGTAGGTGCCTATGGTTGGGTGACGATGATGTAGCATCATCTATGAAAAACGAACACGTAAAATAGTTAAATTGCTATAGTAAATATAACCCTAACTAGTTTTAGGAAAAATTCAACATAGCCAACCCTTCCTCGAGCATAATATTATTATCAATGGTGAGGTTGAGGAAGGGTAAACTAATCCTTCCACTATATTATTTTTCCCATTAAGGGGAGATAGGGGAAGGATAGGGTAAATATTTCTATAGATTAGATTTCCTATCAAGGGGATCTTAGGGAAGGGCTAGCTGAAAATTGATCATGCATAGTATTATTGTAGAGGGGGATTTTGGGGAAGATTCAAATGACCCCTCCTCCTGATCGGATTTTTCATTAAGGGAATCCCAAGGAAGGTTCAATTGACCCTTCCTCCATATTAGTATTTTTATTGAGAGGGAACCCTAGGAAATGTTGGCTAATCCTTCCACTAGATTAGTTTTTTCATTAGGGAACCTGGGTGAAGGGTTGGTTTATCCTTCCTCCAACATAGTGTTCTCATTAAGGGGAATCCTAGGGAAATTTCAACTGACTCTTCCTCCATCATTTTATCCTAGTTGAGTGGAAGCCTAGGGAAGGGTAAATTGACCCCTCCTTGAGCACAATATTCTAGTCAAGGGGAAGCCCATAAGAGTTTTAGTTGATTTTTTTATTTAAATCTCAGGGATAGGTAAACCCACCCTTCATATATATTATCAATCTTGTTGAAGGTGAGAACATGAAATGAATAATTGATTCTTTCTCCAAATTAATATACTTATCAAGGGGGATCTTAAGGAACAATTAGTGAACCCTTGCTTGAGCATAGTAATTTTATCATAGGGTATCTCAGTGATGGGTAGGAAAATCCTTCCTCCAACATAGTATTCAAGTCATAGGGGAGATCAGGGAAGTGTTGGTTGATCCTTCATAAATTATAGTATTCATTTTGTGGGGTAGCTAGAGAAAGGTTAGTTGATCCTTATTTAAGCTTAAAAATCATGTAGAGGGGGAGTCTTGTGAAATGTTAGTTTATCCTTCCTTGAGATTAGTATTCACACCAATAATATCCAAGGGGAGGGTTGGTCATTCCTTCCTAAAGTATAGTATTCTTACTGAGTAGGATCTCCTAGATGGTTTGATTGATCCTTCCTGAAGCATAATATTTGTGTCAAGTGGGGACCTCAAGAAAGGGTTGTTTGACCCTTCCTCGAGATAATTGTTTTGCATCATTTTCATCATTGAAGATCTAGGGGACAGGTATCCCAATCATTCTTGAAGCATATTATTCATGTCGATTAAGATTTCTGTGGTGAGTATTGTTTTTAGTTTTAAGAGATTCCACAATATTATTGATTGGTTGTTGATGTTTCAGATCCATATCGAGATCCATCATAAAGACAAAGAGCCAAGGAGAAAAGATGCGAGGAGAAACAATAAATATTGGATCGTTAAAGGAAAGGAAACCTAAGATGTCTACTGTTTAAGAGAAACCCTAAAATTATCTTTATTAGAGTTAAGGTAAAACAATATAATATAATACTTTTATAATAATATTGTTAATCCCAAAAATTGAATGGAATCCTTAAATTAATATTAATAATTCTTTAAGATGCTCAAATAATACAGTTAATCCTAAGTTAAAGGAATTAAAAACCCTAAGAAAACCTAAAATTATTCTAATAGAAAAGAGAATAAACGGTAAGGTCAATATTAAAATTAATGTTATTCATCATAAAGCTTTAATGAAAAACCTATTATTAATGTGAATTATTCAAAATCAACCGTGGTAATGATATTAGTATTAATGCAAAATATTCAATATTAGTTTTAATAATAATATGAAGGCTATGGTTTAAAAATGTTATTATTTACTAATGTTACTAGTATTAGATTATTAATGTTATAATAAAATATTGAGTAAGGGTACTATTAAGTATGAGGAAATATTAGTTTTAATAATAATAGTATGAAGGCTATGGTTTAAAAATGTTATGATTTACTGTAACACCCTGTTTCCCCCAGTTTGTAAAAATAATTGGACTGGCCCAAAACTGTGGCAAACTCAGAAATGTGAATATGTGATGTGAATGGACCTTGTGGAAAAGGTCGATGAATGTGAATAACATTATGAATTTATATTGCAGGGCTGCTGAGAGGGGATGTGCTGAAAAAGAGACCACGATGGCTGCAGAAAGGCGGTGGAAGGCACCTGGAAAGGTGGCGTTAACTTCCATCGAGAATCAATACCGTATTTGGACTCCACTGGCCCGGAGAACCAAAAGCGGCTCGCTGACCCCGAATTAAATGTCTCGCAAGTTGGTAGGCAGATGACTCCTCAGGAGTTAATGAGGGATGGGGAGGTGAACCACCCATCCGTAGAGTCGTCAGGCCTGACCAGCGCGAGGGAAATCACGCCACACACAACCTCGCAAGAGGATAAGGCGTGGGGTAGAAGTGATTGAAAGGGGGAGATGCGAGGAGAAGAAGAGAACGCTGGAAATATGCAGAGTGAGTGATAGCAGAGAGGAAGGAGAGTAACCTTCGCTCCTGGTCACTGGCAAACGAAGATGCAGTCTCACAACATCGTGGTCTCAACTCGAGGGTGGCTAGTGGTAAATCNGTTGGTAGGCAGATGACTCCTCAGGAGTTAATGAGGGATGGGGAGGTGAACCACCCATCCGTAGAGTCGTCAGGCCTGACCAGCGCGAGGGAAATCACGCCACACACAACCTCGCAAGAGGATAAGGCGTGGGGTAGAAGCGATTGAAAGGGGGAGACGCGAGGAGAAGAAGAGAACGCTGGAAATATGCAGAGTGAGTGATAGTAGAGAGGAAGGAGAGTAACCTTCGCTCCTGGTCACTGGCAAACGAAGATGCAGTCTCACAACATCGTGGTCTCAACTCGAGGGTGGCTAGTGGTAAATCCGCTGGGATTCGCTGAGACTACGGTTGTGTGGAAACAAGCACCCCTCTCAGCAG